>NDXB01016749.1:93129-113100 GCA_002631895.1 Agapornis roseicollis
GGGCGGGGGGGGGGGGGGGGGGGGGGGGGGGGGGGGGGGCCGGGGTCCCCCCGGGAGGGGGGCACCCAGTGGGGGTACAACGGGTGCTGTTAACGGGGCGAGCTCCCCCCGGGGCCCTCCCCGGTGCTGATGGGGTTTGTCGGTACCGAGAAGAGCTGGGGGTGAGCGCTGTTACCGGTAGAACCCACCCCCCGCCCCCCCCTCCCGCGATGCTCGCAGAGCCCCCAGTGCCGGCGGGGCCGGTGTCGGAGCGGCGGGTGCTGATTCACGGCCCGGCGGGGGTGGAGCAGGGCCGGGACCCGCTCGCTGGAATCCGGACCAGATGTACCCGGCACGCCAGGAATGCTCGGCATTCCCAACAGGCCCCGCCGCCGCCGGGACCCGACCTTACCCCTCCAAGGCTCGGGATGCTGAGTGCCTATGGGGGGGGGGATGCTGTAGGGCAGTGGCTGAGCGAGGGGTCCCCTCCATCGGGATTGAAACACTGGAGGTTTCCCGGACCTCAATCCCCAGCATCCAAAACGCTGGGGAAGGGGATATTTTTCCATGCGGATTGGGAAGCAGCAGGGTCCCGCACTAGCCCCGGGGTTGGTGCCTTCGTTCTCCAGCAAAATGGCATGGAATAAGGCTGCGCTTCCCGAAATTCCCCCACCGGGGGCTTGGCAGCAGCGCCCTGACAAAGTGTGTTCCCTGGCAGGCAGGGGCTGGCCCCTGGCCAGGTGGGATCGTGCCAGCTCGGATGCCCGAGGTGAGCAGGCAGGGAATGCCGTAACCCCTACCTGCGATCCATGCCGGAGCAGGTTCTCTTGTCTCCTATTTCCTGGCACAAAAGGCCTTGATTTCCCTGCCGGGTCGAGTGCTGGAGCTTGGAAGAAGGGAGGGATGGGAAGATTGGTCGAGGTTGGAGCTGCCTCTGGGTCTCCGGTGGTGCTCAAGGCATTATCCTGTGGGATTTCAGATGCGGTGGTGGATGAGGGCTCTCGGCACTGGGGTAGGGATGAGGTGGCTGCTGCCGGTGATGTCTCTGCTCGGTGCGGTTCAATCCTGGCTCTAACCATGTGCGTTCCCTCTCCAGGTGCTGTCCCAGCGCCCCGCTCCTGGCTAACCAGCACCAGTTCTTCAGTGGCAAGCTTTATGTCCTTCTCTAGTAGCTAAAGCTGCCAGTTGAAGAACTGTTGAATGTAGCCACACTCATCACCGGGACCTTGGATGCTGGCCGGACCCGCGCCCTCGGCAACCGGGATGAGCAGCGTGTGAAGGCTGAGGATGAGCGTAACCGGGATGAAGGCGTCTCCTTCAGACAGCGCCGTGGCTGGAGGCTTGCCAGCAGGCTGGCACTGAGCTGAGGGCCAGCTAGAGAAGACCAAAAGAGGCATTAAACTTTATGTGCTCCTCAACAGCTCAGGTCTTGGGGAGTCTGTTGCCTATGGGGTGACTGGATCTGCTTGGCAGGAGGGTGCTGGGATGGGGCACACAGTGCCAGAGTTCAGCCCACGGTTGGTTGTTGAGTTTGTCCAGAGCAGGAAGTGACCCAGGGCTGTGTGTAGCTCATAGGCCTGACCTGCTGCTGAGCTCCAGAGCAGGATGAATCCCGCCATGGGATGAGGCCAGCTCCACACCCACATTGCCCTGTGTGGGCCACTGGGAGCGAGTGACTCAGGGCCGAGTCACACACGTCCTGTTCCAGGAACCAGCCTTCTGCAGGGCTGGGCAGCCCTGAGGCAGCTCCAGGATTCCAGGTACTGGGAGAAGGGCTTCTCCATGGGCTCTCCATGGTCCAGGCTCGGTGTTGCTGGTGAATAGCAGCAGAAAGCTGCCCTGAATGGGACTTGGAAGCTGCTCTCCAGCATTAGAGACTTGCACTGTGCAAGAAGGGAGCTGTGGCCCCATTGCAGCTCCGAGCAGGGTGGATGCCTCTGCGTGCCCCTCCTGGCAGGCTCTGCACCCCCAGAGCTGCCTCTCCCTCAGCGCTGCTCCTTTGGTGGCTGGGAAGCAGCGGAGATGCTGGGGGCTTCTGTTTGGGGCTCAGAGCACAGCTTGTTCCTGCTCTGAGGCTGGGCAGGGAGGAGCAGTGCTCTGCAGACACAGGTCTGCACAGTCTCAACTGGATGTGCCTGTCCAGGCTCCAGCTGCCCAGGGCAGGGCTCGTACCAAATCCTGGCACTCGGGGATGTGCAGGAAGTGTCCATTAAGTGGTGGCAGTGGAGCAGACCTGTGGGTTCCTGCCTCCTTTAAAGCTGGGTGCGCTTGCTGACGGTTGCGAGGAGCTCAGATTCTTCAGGGTCCTTGTCAGCCGAACCCCCTTAAATCGTGCTGGGAGCAGAAAGAGCCATGGGTGAGCAGCTCCAGCTCAAAGCAGAGCCTGTCCCTTCCTCCCCAGCTGCCCTGCTGCAAGTCCATGCAGAGCAATTGGCACTTGCTCAGTGCTCAACAAGTCCTGGAGTGCACCAAGGGGGCAAGAAGCTGTGGGCTGCGTGTGTGCTGCGTGCTCAAGGGCAAGGAGGAGCAGCTCCCATGCTGGAGGTGAGGGGAGCTGCGTGCTCCAGCCCTCAGCATCCCCACTGCATGTGCCTCAGTGCAATGCTCAGGTTTGCTGCTTCTTCCTGTTGGGAAGGACCGACCTCTGCTGCAAACCAGCTCTTTCCCTGGTAAGATGTGGTCACCTCAGGGCAGAGCTGCCCTGAGCAGCAGCACCAAGCCCCAAGGGTCAGGAGATGTAAATTGCCATGGTTTGGGTTAAATTCGTGGATGAAAAGGGGCAAGCCTGAACACTTGAACACAAACCAGCACAATCTCACCTCCTGAGCACACAGGCTCGGGCTCTGGCCAGCCCACACTCAATGTCAAAGCAGAGGGGTTTTAGGCTGACAACAGAAGTGTCCCTCTGGGAACTTGCCTGGCCCTTGGGGTTTACCCTTCCTCCTGCAGAGCCTCATGTGATCGGTGAGTAAGTGCAGTGTTTCCTGTAGCAAGCTCATCCTTGCTGCTGTGCATCTCCTTCCTGCAGCATCAGCTCCGTGTTCCTGCAGCATCTGGCCTCCTCCTGGAAGCATCCAGAGCGCAGGGATGCAGCAGGAGAGGGGATGCGGAGTGCGGTTGGGGTTTCAGCAGCAGTGCCAGCAGGTTGCTGAGTGCTCAGAGGGCAGGCGCAGCTTTGGCCTCAGGGGTAGGGTATTTCCTGTGGGTTCCTGCATGCAGGTGATTAGTTCCCATTGGGGGAGCTGCTTCCCTCTGTCCCAGCTCCCTGGGCTCAGAATTTCTGCTTCTGCAAAGCTAAAGGTCAGTGTGTATCCAATGGGTAGGATGGGAGCTCCATGCCGGCCCCAAGAGGAGCAGGGTGGGCTGATGGGGATGGAAATGTGGCTGCTTCCGTCTGCTCACACCCTTGCCTGAGCTCCAGGATGTGGGCATCCTCCTGTTAACCCAGCCCAGCAAATCACTGCCTAGAAGTGAATGTCAGGCACTGCTTTGCTTTGCCCCAGCACACAAGGGCTGGGTCCAGCTTTGCTCATGGCTTTATTCCTCTTATGCCAGGACAGGGGGGATGTGGAGCTGTTAACACTCGGTTGACTCCAAGCCCTTTGCAGCAAGGCATGGACTGAGCTTAGGTTTGTGCCAGTTGGGGTATGCTGTTGATGTCGCAGGCCCTGTCAATGAGAGGGGCATTGGGGGCTGCAGTAACTCATCTTGGCCCCGTGTCTCCCAGTGGACTCTGCTGGCAGGGGGATGCAGAGCGCACCTGCAGCTCACCCGGGCTCTCACTTACTCTGCTTCTTCTTTAGAGATCTGCTTCCCTGTGTACAAAGCCTCAGCGATCAGAGCCACCATGGGGTCACAGCTCAGGCTGGCTGCTGCGGTCACCACACCGTCCCTCAAAGAGCAAGCAGAAGGACATGGATCTCTCATAGCTCAGCACAGCAGCATCCCTGGGGCCCCCCATGCTTTGGAGGCTCAGGGCAGGGTGATGCTGCTGCAGGGTGCATGGGGACTCGTGGCACATGGCCTGGTGCTGCTGGGAGCAGAGGGAGAGGAGATGTGTCCCATGCTCCCTGCCCTTTTGATGCTTCCATGGAAGCCCATCCTCTTCTCCTTCCCTGCTTTGGTTTGCTCTGATACCATCTTGCTGCTGGTTCAGCAGCGGCTGCAGTGTAGGCATTGGAGGTGACGTGGAGCCCCTGCTGCAAGGGAGGGGACTGTGCCCTGCTCCTAAGGCACAAACTGGCTGTGGATTCACTCACCTGATGTAGAAGATGAGGAACTTCTGTTGCTCCAGGCTGCCCTTCACAACAGTGTCCGTGTATCCCTTCCCACAGCCTGCAAGAGAGAGCATCCCAGCCTGGCATCACAGGGGCAGAGGGGACAGGGACTGGGGTTCAGGCTGGGGAGTAGGCATGAAGACCCTGGACAAGCAGAACTGACCCAGGGCCTCTCCTTGCCTTAGAAAGAGAAGAGCTTGGAAACAGGGATTGCAAAGAGCTGCTTGAGGGGAGCTCTGAGTGTCTCTAAGCCCCAGCTCATGGATGAGCAGATGGGCCGGGAAGCAGCTCTGCTGTTCTCATCTCTCTACCCCCTACCTGCATAGCGGATGCTCTTCCCAAGCATCGTGGTCCAGAAGAAGGGAACGGTGTGCAACAGCCTCTCTTTCTTCAGCATGTTTAGGGCAGCAGTGTGACCTGTGATGAGTCAGCAAAGGTCCTCAAGGAAACATCCCTTGCCTCTTGTTATCCTCCTGTTCCTTCTGCCCCATGCCCATCCCTAGGGATGGGAGCAGGGGGGCGAGGTGGGTGTTCTGCCTTACCATGGACCTCAGCCACTTGTTGGTGATGGATGCTGCATCGCTCCCCATTGAGCAGCGCTACAGGGAAGGAGACCACATCCCCGGCAGCAAAGACATTCGGGATGTTGGTTTGCATGTGCTAAAGGGGCAAAAAGCAGTCGGTGCAGGGGTGAGAGGGGAAGGATGAGGTGTGGACCAGGACTATGCAGCTGGCACTCACCAGATCCACCAGGATGGCACCGCTGGCATCTCTGGCAATGGAAGTGCCCTTCAGGAATGCTGAGTTGGGGAATGTCCCTGCAGGGAGAGGAGCAAGGATGAGAGCAGCAAAGGCCCACGAAGGCAGGGAGGAACCTTGGCCTCCGGATGTGCTTGAAGCAGAGCCGTGCCCTATGGAGCTCAGCGAGCATCCAAAGCCACTGCTTTCCTCCTGCCAGCGTTTGCTCATGCATTGGGGACCGAGAGGAAGGGCTGGCTGATAACAGTGGGAAAGAACCCACAGGGAATGCCTTGGAAAGGAGCTGGGCTCACTGCCTGTTCCCCCCCTCCATTCCCAAAGCTGCCTTCCTCTCCCAGCTGGGGTCTCTTACCTATTCCCACCACTACCACATCCGCAGGCAGTTTCTCTCCGGAGGCAAGAACAGCTTCTGTGACCTAGGGAGGAAGCAGGAGCCATTACCAAAGGGTTAAAAGCTCTGTCCTGGTTCTCACAGCCTCCCTGCTGCCTCCTTCTTTGCTGTCTCTTGTTCCTCCCCCAGGTTGGGATCACCTTGTCCACCCGATGTGTGCTAAGAGAACACCCAACACCATTGCCACAAGCACAAACCGGTGCCTTTTGAGCCTGGAATTGCTCTCAGTGGAAAGAAACGTGGAGGTGTTGATGTGGGAGAGGGAACCCAGATGCAGGCACTGAGTTCAGCCTCGGTTTGGGATTTTCCCACCCAAAAGCAGCAGCTCCAGGATGGCAGTGGCAGGATTGACCTTTCCATCCTTTCCTTGCAGCTCGCAGAGCTCCGCTTGCATGTAGAACTTCACCCCTTTGTTTTGCAGCATCTGAAAAGGATGAGGTGAGCATTCACTAGGAAATTCCAGGCTGGAATGCTGTAAATACAGCTCAGAGAGGTTTAGTGTGTGTCCCTGGCTCCCTGCAAGTTTGGCTTTGCTCTGTTGTCCCAGTCAGGATTGGTGAATGGGGTGGGTCTGGGATGAAGAAGGGCTTGGGGATAAAGAGGGATGTGATGTGTGCGAGGGAGGTTGGGACCAGCCTGTGTGCATTGCTCCTTCGGTGTGAGCAGCACCAGGGCTCCATTGGAGCATGGATCTCGGGGCTGCTCGGATAACGTGGCTTCCCCATCCTAGGAATGGGCACCAGCTTTCCCTAACCTTCATGGTGACGCCTCCGACCTGAGGACCCAGCACCCTCTGGAAAGGGAACTCCTGCTTCTCCACCACTGCAATGGCAGCAGCCTTGTCCAAGAGGAAGGCGGCTGCCTCCATCCCTGCAAGGGAAAGGCAATGCCTGACGTGAGCGAGCATGGACCTGCCCCTTGGAAGCCTTCCCTCCTTCCAGGTGAGGAGAACACATCTGGCTTTGCCAGTGCTTGACTGCTCCTCTGTGTGTTTCTGGGCTGAGGCCTTGAGCTCTTCCCCTGCTCCTCGTTCTCATGTGCTATGGACCTGGGTGTTAGCGCAAAGAGCAGCTCTTGGTTGTGTGCAAGATAGCGCCCATCCTGTGCTTTATCCCTTGGTTTTCCTTCTGCTGCTGGGGAATCAGCTCCTCTGGAGCACAGGGACCTTTCCTTAAGGCCCATTTCCCTCTGTCCATGGCCAGGAACTGTTGACAGCTCCCGAAGTTTCCGGCTATCAGAGGAAAGCATCAGTGCGTGCTGTGCAGCACATACCCCCACCAGGCACAGGGCTTTGGGAGGAACCCAGCCAGGCAGTGGATGAGCATCCCTGCCACATAGGCTTCCAGTTAATGTGCACCTGCAACGCAAGGGGGTTCAGGTTGTCACTGATGATTTGGTGCCTTCTCCTGCCTGGTACCTATGAATGAAGCTCCAATGATCACCACGTTCTTCCCGGTTGCCAGCTCTAAGATCTTGCTGGAATCCTCCGGGGTTTGGAGCAGGCACACGTTCTGCAGGTCTGCCCCTGGGACTTTGAGGAGGCTGGAGCTGAAAGAGAGGATCCAGAGACATCCCAGCATGGGAAGTGAAGCAGTGAGGGGAGAGCACAAATCTGTGCCACCTCTTGGCTGCGTCATCCCATCCCGTCCTTGCATCTCCTACCGCCTCTTCCCTACGCACCTCTAGGAGCAATTCACACCCATTTTGTCCTGTCTACAATGGCAAACGCTGTGTACACTCACTGGCAGCCGGTTGCAATGAGCAGCTGATGGTACTTGTGGGAGGACCCATCCATGAAGTGCACCTTCTGCTTCTGGAAATCCACTGATACCACCTGTGGGAGAAAGGAGGCAAAGACCTCCCGGGTAACTCTGGTCCAGGGATGTCCCACCACATGGATCCATCCTGTTTGCCCTGTTTCTGGACACTTGGGTGAGAGGAGGGGTGCTGGGGTCCTCTCCCTCACTTCCTACAGGTCTTGGGCTTTAGGAGCTCTATGACAGCACCAAAACCAGGTTCCCCATGGCAGGAACACAACCACCCATTGAGGCTCAGCTGCCCTTGTACCTCTTTCTCTGTCCAGAGCTCTATGCCAAGCGCATTGAGGAATTCAGGTGTCCTCATGTACATGTCCTCAGCTTTCAAGTTCATTTCCTGGAGACCAAGCAGAAGCAGAGGCAGCAAAATGCTCGCAGTGTTTACTGGGAAGTGAGCTTGCGCTTTGCAGTAGGAAATCACAGCTCCTCACACTGCCCCGTCCTCTTCTTGTCCTCCCTCACCCATGAACACAAGCTCTAGTGGGGAGAACTCAGTGAAAGGGGATAAACCCATCAGCTGAGGGGGGATTGTGACTTCCTGGGAGGAAGGAGATGGCAATGGTACCCCTTTAGCTCGTGGGTGCCTCAGTGCTCCATTGCCAGAACGGCTCCCATAATCACTCAGCCTGGTTCTGAGTGTGGACCATGCCCTTAGTTCTGATGTGGTACCCTCATTCCCTTCCCATACAAACCTTGGTTAGTTTGGACTTGTCGTATGGGACGTGTTTCTCATTGGTGGCCATGATGATCCTGCCAGTGAAGCCCTCTTGGCGCAGGGTCTCTGCACACACCAGAGCTGCAACGCCTGCAAGAGATGCTCATCTCTTACCCCATGGAGACCAGGAGAGGAGAGCAGCAGCTCATAGCGCTCATGGGGACCACTTCACTGACCTCCCCCTAGCAGCAGCACCGTGGCCCGGCTCAGAGGGCATCGCTTGCTTGTGTCCTTCACCCTCAGGCTGCTTTCGAGGTCCTGGAAGCAAACAGGGAACGCTGAAATCACCGCAACCCCAAGGTGCTGCCTGTGCCTGGGGACTGCAGGTAAGGCCTGTACCTTCCTTTTTGCTGTGACAAACACCTTTCCATCTTCCACTGTTACCTGAAGGGGGAAAAGGAGAATGCGCTTTAGTGCATGCATTCATGAGGATGTGGTAGGAGCTTTCCTGGGAGGTTCTGGTGCAATGGACCGCTCTGATACACCCAGAGTGACTGGTAGGCATCCTGGGTGTCAAATGATGCCAAGGAGCTCATGAGCTTCCCTTCTCCTTCCAAGAGCCCTCAGGAAGAGGTGTAATTCCTTCTCTCTTCGCCGAAGAGCTCTGAGGGATGCTGGGATGCGCGGCATCCCCTTTGATTGGAAGACACTCTAGGACTGGGACTTAACACAATCCCAAGAAGTCATCCCATGCGTTGTAGCTCTGCAACCTGGACCACAGAGCTGTAGCCAGGGCTTTCAGCTGGTGTGAGGGACATGGGGCTTGTGAGAAGGAATGGTATGGAGGACCTCAGGGACATGGGTTAGTGGAGGAGCCAGCAGACCTGCCTTAAAGGTTGGACTCGATGCTCATAAAGGTCTTTTCCAACCTGGTTGATGCTACGGGAGGAGGAAGAGGCAAGAATTCACCTTGAAGCAGTGCAGGCAGTCCAGGGACGGGTACTCCTCAATGTCTCCGGTTCTGATGTTGAAGCAGGCCCCATGCCAGGGGCAGCGCAGCCTCTCCCCTCTGAAGACTCCTGCAATAGAGGTGGGGAGAGCTCCCTGCCCAGCTCCCTACCACGGCCTCTGCCCCCCCTCTGTGAGAGCCAGGGCTCTACCTTTGCTGAGCGGGGCACCATAGTGGGGGCACTTGCTGCTGAGGGCACTGAACTCCTTCTTGTTCCTCACCAGCAGCACCGGGTACCCGGCCACCATCACCTCCCAGAGCCTGTGGGAGCGGAGGAGAGCTGGGAGCCGATGATCTTGGTCCCTTACACCCATCACGCTGCTCCCTTGACCACCAGCCTGGACCCGTGCTGCTGGGTACTCACTCTCCATCCCCAACATCAGCCTCCTTGCAGACCTCGGCAGTGATGGTGTCGTTGCCATCCATGCTGCTGACTGTGGGTGAGCACAGGGAAGGGTTGGCTGCCACGGGTGCTGTTGCCGCCCCAGGGAACCCTTGTGCCATCACTGCACGAGCCCACCCCACAATGCAGGACCACCCCTGCCCTAGGTGTGAGCACGTCAATGGTGTGCTCAAGAGGTCCCAAACTCCTGGTATGGCAAGAAAACCCCTTAATCTGGTGGAAAGCCCTCTTTAACTCTGTGTGCAAGCCTAAAGCCGATTCCTCTGCCTTTTTCTCCTCCGATTTCTTGTTTCCAGCCCCATGTCCCATTAAACTCAACTGCAGTGAGTGAGCAGAAGTGATTAATGACTGTTGTACATAAACACAATCATTTATGGGGAGGTGCTGCTGCTATAAACCCAATTGGCATCTGAAGAGCTGCTTCAGCCTCTCTGAAACCTCTCCAATGTCAGTGCAGAGGTGTTACCACACTGATTGCCATGAAAGCAGTAATCCCTGCCCAAAATGCCCTCTGTGTAAGAAAAGAGCTGAAGCCCTCAGTTTCTAGCACTGTCTCTGCCTTAGCAATCAGCTGAGAGGCTGGTTAGAAACCTCCCCTGTGCTTTGGAGGAGAAAGGCAAGAAATGGAGCAAAGGGAAGTGGTTGGAGGCAGGTTTTGGTCCAGGGCTCCAGCAAATTCCCACCGTGCCGCTGCCCATTCCCAGGTCCCATAGGAGAAGCATTGGTTTGTACTCACCCAGTCCTGCCATGGGGGCTCAGGCACCCCCTTCCAGTGCCCGAAAGCCACCAGTGCTGCTGTCTGTGAGTGTTTCCTCCACCAAAGTGCCACCCTTGTGCCTTGCAATCATAACAATGCCAGCCCACGGCTGGGTGATGCTCTCCTTCCATTGCCCAACATCCCTTATCCATCTGCAGACACATTCCCTGGAAGCGACTGCTTGTCAGCGAGCCTTACCTGATTTCTGCAGCTCGTCTGTACAATCAGGTGTATCTTGTTCAGGTATGGGATTGCAAAAGGATTGAGGGCATGGAGGAATGATGCAAAGACTGGGTGCATCATGTGCATTGGGAACAGAAGCTTGAGGGGATGCAGTGGTACCCTACTGTGGCTTCTATCGCCCCTCTTTGTGGTGTCTTTTTGCAGCACTTTGGGGTGATTTTACTTTCTTTATATAAAACCTTTACAATGATTTCATTTGATCTTTTCATTCAGGTCTCCCTCCATTGGTTTAAAGGAGCACAAAGTGTTCAGTGCCTTTGTCTGTGCTTTGCATCCCAGCGCCGCTCCTGGCTCAGTCCTCGGATGTCCAGGCATCGTCGCCTGGTCCTTGAAGGATGACACAGAGCAGCGTGCTCCTTGCGCTGCTATTTTTGCATCAGAGTGGGAGTTGCAAGAGGCTGGGAGTAATTCCTACGCTCTTGGTGTCTACTCCACTTCTTATCCCTGTTCACGGTCGATCTGTTTTGCAGCCTTAAAATATGCCTCAAAACTGGGGCCAGGGGAAGTTATTCCCAGTGTGATTCCATCATTTGCATTGCAGACCCAGGGCTTTGCAGGGACTGGCTTATCCACCCATTGAGGATGGGGGGTGATAAAGATCCTTTGGTGGGCATGGCCAGGGGAAGAGGGATGCACAGGGATGCTCTGGACGTGTAAGCGGGCTGATGTGTGTCGTATTGGACCCACCAAGCTGTGTGCTCTCAGTGCTGGGGTGCTGCTGCGTAAGGAGTGATCTTAGCCCAAAGGCAACGCGCACCCATGATGGGTGCAGGTGCGAGGTATTTTCTCACAGCCGCTTTTTGGGCTCTGCCTTCCTGGCCGGGAGCCTGGATGTGAAGCAATTTGGCTGCGGAGCATCCCTGTTTAAACTGCCTGTAATTATCCACCAGGAGCACGTTCCCACATGGAGCAGTAGCAGCGCCTGTGGAGGCATTCTCTGACTCAGCAGAAATGGCTGGAAAACGCCGTTTGCTTAAGGAGGAAAGCTGCAGTGCACTGGAAAAGTGGCAGGTGGGAAGGTGTGCAGCTGGGGAGGGGGCTTTGGGATGAGCCAGGATGAGCGCGGGGCTGTGCAGTGACATTCACACTATGGGGCTGAGACATCAATCGGGCTGCCAAGCATCTTTTGCAATTACAAAGGGATAAAGGCAAACCAAAATGCCCATCTCTGATGGGGACAAAGACGATGGTAAAGGATTAAAAGCTGAAAAGGGCATTGGATGGAAGAGGGAAGGTTTGGGTTAGCTGCAGGGATGTGGTGTTCCTGTGTATGATACACAATCTGCCCTCGTGGGTTCAGCAGTGGGATGGTCCTGGAGGCAGCTGTTTGGGAGGACGCTCTGTAAGCATCCTTTAGAGGTAGATACTCGGGGTGGTTCTGACTTTTGCTTGTAACACACAGCAGGATTAACTATAGGAAGGAGGAGAGAGAAAGGAAGCGGTGCCCTCAAACACAAACAAAGCCCAGGTAAGCATCAGAAAGCTCTGACCAGCCCTGCTGCCTGCATTGGGGTGGATACACACGAGCAGCTTGTGCTTTATGAGATGCCTTCCCCTCTGTGCGAGTCCAGGGTTGTAAGCACTACGCAGAATGCAAGCTCAGAGGCACAGATCCGAGGGCAGTTGCTCTTTTCCCTTCAAGCCCCTGCTACCATCGCGTTTATTCTTGCTGTAATCCAGCCATGGTGGTGTGGATGCATCCTTGTCCCACCTTGGCTTGCCCCATCTTTCTCAGGTCAGAGTCGTTCCATACGGACTCTAACTGACATCACCCACTGAGGCAGATGTCATTGAAGGCTGCTCAGGCACAGGAAGAGGAAGCGAGGTGAAGACTGCAGCAGATTAATGGGACACTGCTCTCGGAGCAGCTTGGTTTGTGATATTAATAACAGGAGAATTCAGGGGGGAACCTAACCTGTTCCAAGCTGTGGAGCTGCCAGCAGCAGGAGATGCAGTCAGGAAGCTCCTGTGCTTGTATTCGTAACGCAGGAGGGATTGAGAGGGTTCAAGAACGTGCGATGCTCACGCAGTGGGTGCAGGGGCTGAGACGCGCTTCCACCTTGCAGGACTCATTCTGAAACAGTCTGAATTGCAAAAGAAAGTGTGTGGGCATAAACACATCATGGTGCAGCCAGAAAGCACTTGGATATCCTGGAGAGGGGCTTTGGACAAGGGATGTAGGAACACAGGACAAGGGGAATGGCTTTAACCTGCCAGAGGGGAGATTGAGCAGAGCTCTTATGCAGAAGCTCTTCCCTGTGAGGGTGCTGAGGTGCTGGCACAGGGGGCCCAGAGAAGTTGTGGAGGGGTTTTGCTGATCCATGTCTGTCAATGGAAGTTTTTATCCCATGGCATAGCTGCAGCTGGAATGAGGAGGAGAGAGCGCATCCTTTGCATCATGGCAGCTGGTCCAGCGCAAGCCCTTGAGCTGGCAGCATCCTTGGGGACACTGTTGTCAGAGGTCTGTGTTGTCAGCCTTCCTCCTGGGGCTGCAGTGAGTATACCCCCAGTTCCACCTGGAGAACATCCAGCTCCCTCATCAGGAAGGTGTTTCTGGCTGGAAAAGGCTGGAAAAGGCACTGATTTGAGCTCCCTTCACAGTGCCTGGGAGCGCTTTGCCATACGTGGCTTGCATTCTGCACGATGGGTCCTTTCATAAGCGGGGAGGTAGAGACTTTCTGAATGAAAGTGTGGATATAGGAAGCATTCCTGTGCCATCTGACTTCCTGCGGCCTCGCAGGCAGGGCAGTGATGGAGACAGCAGCGGGATGGAGATGGCAGCTATTCCAAGTTGGGAAGCCAAGCGGCTTGATTTGTTTGGAGACTGCTCACATTATCTGAGGTGTGAGCCAGGTCTGGCATGAGACGAGCAGATGGGGTTTATGGCTCCTTGGCTGGAGAGAGGAAGACGAAAGGAGCAAGGCTTTTGCCAGAAGGGCTGTGCTGGATCAGGAGCTCCCCCATCTCTTGGCTAAGGGAAGTGTTTGGGAGCAGAGTGGGCATCCAGACCTCTATCTGGGAGTAGTGAGGAGCATCTAGGGCAGAATTCCTATGGGGGTTTATCAATAAACTGCCAGCTCTTTAGTGTGGAAAATGGGGTTTCTCTCTCCAATGTGCCAAAGAGAAGCTCCGATCTCTGAAAGGGATCAAAAAGCCACTGTCCAGCTATGGAAGAAACTGCTGTACCCTCGATTTACATCCCTGCTATGGGATTAGCTGTGGTCCCCAAGGCGTTACGGGATGGACCTCGGGCTGCTGTCTGGAAGGAATCCCCTTCCCTGCAGGGAATGAGGCTGCTCGGGAACTGCTGGGAAACAGCTGGAAATCTGCATGGAAAAGGCAGGATTTCCAAATAAGGTGCGAGGGAGGAGCCCCATCCGCTCTGCCCGGCGCTCCAGCGAGCGCGCAGGGACCTCTTGTGGCAGCTGAACCCGAGAGCATCCTTGTCCCGGCTCTCCCAAACGGCTTCTTTCGGGACAACCCCGGCCTCCGAGCCTGGGGCCCGTGGGTCAGGGTTTGGTGGCTCCCATTTGGGTTGCTCTGGTGTCAAGGGAGCTGTTTGTAACAGGGTTTTGGAAGTCTCCAGCTCCAAAACTGTCCCCAGTTAACGCCGTTGCAGCAGAGGAAGACAAGGAGAAAAGGCTGGAAACAGGGATTGTAGGACACCACTGGTAAAATCAAGCTAGATCTGGGCTAAAATGATCCAAAATGCAGGATTCGTGTAGCTGTAACTACTGCTCTAGCAGTGGGATCGAAGCCCCTGAACCAGAGGCTCAATTAATCATGGCTGAGACTCCTCCCATGTGGAAGTGGCAGGCAAAAGCCCTCCAGCATCCAGAAGCGTTTTAACTATTCCTGTCCCTTGGCCAAGTAACAGAAGAATAACACCACAAATGGCAGAGGCCCTGGGATAAATGGGGCTGAACTTGCAGGCATTCCATGCCCCGGGATGTTACCTGCAGGCAGGGCTGTCAGCATGGAAAGGGGCAGTCAGGATTCTGAGGTTAAACCATTACTGATGACTTCCCATTAGGAAATCAGCTCTCTGCAGCTTTGTACTGCAATTAATCATGAAATGAGTCCTCAGGACTGTCTCCAAGGCAATGTCCCCATCTCCTCAGCGCATCTTATGCTGAGCACAAATGTCTTTGCATTTGGCCTTCTCACTAACAGCTTAGCCTGTGTGATCCTTCAAGTCCTAATACACAGCTTACTTATAATCCCCCCGAGCAATCAGCTCTGCTGATCACTTCAGGAAGCATCTCCCGGCCACTTAACTGTGATGAAATTACTTTGGCCTGCCCATCTTTTAAGCAAATCTCTGCAGCATAAACAGTTGGGACTCCATCTCCTTCAGGGCTGACTTAACTGCTCTCCTCCTTAGCATCCCTTCAGCAATGGGTTACTTGGTGTTTTCCTGCCCATCACCCCGGCTAGGGCAGGGACTGGGGGCTCAGCTCCACTCGTTCTGTTTTAGCAAAGGGAAAGGGGAGGGTTTCATCCAAGAGGAATAACTCGAAGGAGAGGCAGTTTGACACTGTGAGTACACAGTGACTCAGGCGTCTGCAGCAGAGGAGGGAGCTCTGCGCGGCAGCCACGCTGCCGGTGGAGACATCAAAAAGCAATGAGGGAGCAATCGAATTCCAAGAAGCTGGAAGAGCAGCGTCGTTGTGGGATGGAACCGAAGAGACTGCGGGTAAAGGATCCTGAATTCCCACAAACCCCACACCGCAGAGCTGGGGTATCCCAGCTCCTCTTGGGACCAGCCATAGGACACGGAGCGGAGGACAGCAGTGCTGTGGACACACCGCCTCGTTTGAGGGGGAAGTCAGGCCTTTCTGCTTGTTGATGTGCAATCAGACCCCACGGTGTGTGCCTGAGGGGTGTCCTAAGGCAGGGCCCCCCAGCACAACACCGTGGTGTGAGCGCCTCACTGGGCATTGCATGCTGGGGATGCTTTGGGGTGAAGGTCCACGGGCTGCAGCACCTCATGGGTGAGGTGTTCACACCACGATGGAGGAGGAACCTCATGCAACAAGCTCCAGCACAGGGATGGGTCCCCAGACCCCCACTCCGTGTCATGCTTGCAGCCAACTTTAGGGACACCCTATCTGCTGTGTGACACCCACAGACGGCTGCTGTGCTCCATGGGGTCCTTGCCCTCCCTTCCCAATGGGCAGCTCTGTCCCAGAGTATCCCCATCTCGCACAGGAGGGATGCTGGTACCAGAGCCAGCAGCGAGGATGCTCCCGCATCCCCGATCCTTCCCGGCGGGGCGGTGCCGATACCCGGGGCGGGCTCCGGAGCCGGGGCGAGGCGGAGCCGCGGGGAGGCAGCGTGGCCGGTGGGTGCCCATGGCTCTGAGCCCGGGGCTGCTGCTGGTGGCCGGCTCCTTCGCCGCTTTCCGCCTGCTGAACCGGGGGCTGGAGCGCTTGGTGCCGCCGCCGCCGTCGGCCCGGCGCAACCGCTGGAAGTGGCGCAACATCTGGACATCGCTGGCTCACAGCGTGCTCAGCGGCGGCGGGGCGCTGGCCGGGTGAGCGGCACCGGCACCCAGGGCACCCGGAGGGCAGCTGGGGACCGGGGATGCTGGAGGGGAATGGGGGCATCGAGGGACTCCAATGGGAACCTAGAACCAGGGGTTATACGGATGCCGGGAATTGGGGTGTTGGGGAACCCTGAGGACTTGGAAAGTGGGGGGTACTGAGTGATGGAGAAGGGATCAAGGGACAAGAGCAGCAAGGGATAGGGAGACTCCCCAGGAAACGGGAGGACAGGGGTGGCCATAACGGGACAATGGGGACAGGAGGGATCCAGGGGGGTTCAGCAGCACCAGGGGGGTACAAAGGACGCTGGCAGGGAATTGGGGACCCAGAGGCACTTCCCAACACTCACAGTCCTGCTCCCCACAGGTTCTGCCTCCACCCCGGGCTGTCTGAGGACATGGTGGGCATGCACCCCCCCGGGGCACACGGCCTGGTGGCTGTATCTGTAGGTGAGTGGGAACAGGGCTGCCCCTGATTCTTTCCTCTCCTCTGCCCCACCAAGAGGTCCCAAGGGGCTCGTTGGTGCCTGACACCGGCCCCTCAAGCCACGTCGCAGGCAGAGATGTCTCAGGCACCCCAGACAATCGCCCTATTCTTGGCAAAGGACAGTGGCTCCTTTCTGTCCCACAGCACCCACAGCCAGGAGGTACTGGGCTCTGGGCTGCCCACCACCATCCTCATGGGGCAGGCAGGGCTTGGAGCATCCTAAAAGTGCCCATAGAACCATAGCATAGTTAGGGTTGGAAAGGACCTTAAGATCATCCAGTTCCAACCCCCCATGATACGGGGTTGGTGCAGGTCACCCCTCAAGCTGAATGTGTCATTGTGGGGGGCTAGGAGCTCTGAGCCTTCTGGCTGTGTGAATCCTTCCTCCTCCTGTCCCCTTGTCACCTCCTTGCAGATGTGTCACCAGCCCTGTGGTCAGGGCTAATGGGCTCCCCAGCAAGGCTACAGCTCAGCAGGGAGGTCTGAGTGTCTAAAGGCTTGGTTTGGTGGCAGCAAACCCTGCAGCTCTTAAGGGATCCGATGCTGGGATAGGGGAATGGTCCATGTGCTCCCTTCGCTTGCATCCTTTCCACAGGAACAGATCCAAGCGATCACATCGCTGTGGCCATCACGTCCCTGGAGGGGCTGCCCAAACAGCCCATTGAGGTGCAGTTTGGGGGTCCCTCAGCACAGCCCTTCCTGGCCCCTTTCCTTGCTCACGGCCTCTCTGATCCCAGGTTACTTCCTCGAAGACTTCGTGGACATGTTGTGCCATCAGAAGCTTCACCAGTCCTGGGAGCTGCTCTTCCATCACTCCGTGGTGAGTCCGGGGGCTGCTTTCCAAAGGGCAGACCCTGGCACTTGCAACACCAGGGTTCTATGGTTGTGGATGCTGCAGGGGGGTGGCACAGCCTGGAGATGAGCAGCAGAGATGCTGTGGGGTACAGGGGAGGCACAGGGGTCTGCAGGGACTGGGGACGAGGGACAGGGAGAGCACTGGGATGTACTGGGATGAGATGGGGAAGGCGATGGTCAGAGCTGCTGCCTCATAGAGCCCTGCCGGCCACTGCTTGTGAGTCAGAAGGTCACATCCACAACAGAGCTAATTCAGGCCAAGACAGTGACTTAAGGAGCTGGGAGCAGATAATCTCATTAAAGAGCCAATACAGAGAACAGCATTAATGGTATCAACTGAAGAAAGGACTCAGTGTGCTCAAGCACGGGCTGGCAGAGCCTGTTCCCCCATCTGGCAGGAATCTCTGCACCCAACAGCCCCATTCTCTGCTGCAGCATCCCTAGGGTGCATCATGCCAGGCTTGGGGTATGCCATGGGGCTCCTGATGCACCAAACCTGAGCCAGCAGCACCCATAGCCCTGGGCTATGCATCTCCCCATCTCCCTGTCCCATTTAGTCATTTACTGAGTGTGGGAAACCCTGCAAAGCCACAACCAGCTGCATTCCCAGGCAGCAACAGCAGGGTTAGGCCTGGCTGCTCTGTCTCCTCTTCCAGCCTGGAGTTTATGGAAGTGTTTCCCTCCCTTCCCACTGGAAAAAGAACCAACTCAAGACTCCTGTTTCAGTCAATGATGGGGACTGCTGGAGGCTACAATGATCGAGATATGTGTGGGGTGATGCCCAGGGGTTTAGCACTGGTGTGAGAACTACATGGAGGACACCAGCTTGCAGCAGAGGACAACCAGCCCCTGGGCTCAACCTCTCTCCTTTCCCCTCCCCAGGTCATTGTCTGCTTTGGTACCACAGTGCTGCTCCATCAGTACATCGGGTTTGCCCTGGTGGCTTTACTGGTGGAGATTAACTCCATCTTCCTCCACCTGCGCCAGATCCTGCTCATGGCCAACCTGGTGCACACCCCGTGCTACCGCCTCAACAGCATCCTCAACCTGGGCACCTACGTGGTGTTCCGCATCGCCACGCTGGCCTGGATGAGCCGGTGGCTCTTCCTCAACCGAGGGAACGTGCCCCTGGCAACATACTCGATAGGCACAGTGGGAATGGCAATCATGACACCCATGAATGTCATCCTCTTCTACCGCCTGCTGCGCAGTGACTTCTTCAAGTCCAGCCGGGATGTGCACTGGGAGAAGGAGCATTATCCCCTTTCCCAGCAGGATGGAGGAGGACAGCAAAGTGCCACGGAGACTGAGTGTGGGTGTCTTGGTGTGGAGGGTCCACACTAACAGGATCCAGGCTCTTCTTGTGGCTGCAGATCCTGGGTCATGGACTACTGGGGTTCTGCTCCCCCAATACCTTTGGATGATGTGGTTGGATGACCTGGAGCTGCTCAGGGAAGCTGGATGGCTCCCACAGCTCCCTGAGCCACTGCTGAGATGAGAAGGGAGCAGAAGAGCGCTGGTTCCCCACTGCTCTTCGGGACATCCAAACCCCACTGTGTGCAGCTGCAGTGTCCCAGCAGCCAGGGGACACCGCGCTCAGCCCCGCGTTCTCTGTGCCATCTCCCACGGGAAAGGCTCCAGGCTTCACCCTGTAAAAGCCAAACCCTGCACTCATGAGTCCTCCCCGAGGAGATTGTCCAATGTGGGTGATGGAGGGGAAGCTGAGACCTGCCTGGATGCCCAGGTCAGAAGCAGGGACCAGCAGCACTGTGCTTGGGGATGGGGAGTCAACTTCTCAACAACGGGAGCGTTTTTCCATGTTGTTTTGTTCCCAGCTATGTCAAGTGCCCATAAATGAGCGTTATCGCTGGCCAGGATGGTGCTATGTGGCGGTGGCTTCCCATGGATGCGTTTTCAGGCATAGGCATCTATTAGGGATGGGAGGTTCTGCTGCTGAGCCCAGTGTAACGCTCTTACCCAGAGCCCTTACTGACACCAGCTTCTAATAAATGGCTGCAAATGAAACAGCTTGAGGGGAAAAGGGCTCAGAGGGAAAAAGGGACCCAGTGCTCCAGGGGTGTCACTGTTTAGCACAGTGCTTCTCACCCTATGTCTCCCCACCAGTGTACACCGGCACAGCCAACCTCTCTCTTGGGGTTTCTCCCCCTCTTTCTTTTCTATGGAAGCTTCCTAGGACAAGGAATAAGAATTCCTTTAGTTTTTAACTCCACATTTCCTTTCCCCACTGCTCCTCAGCAGTGCAGCACCTTGTATAGAATCAAACCCATTCCACTCAGGGTTACGTGTACCAGGTTGGAGAAACCCATTGTATTCATCGTGTGTATCAAACAGCCTTGAACTCAAACCCTCTCACTGGGTTTGGAAAGCCAAGGAACAACTCATTGCAGGGAGTGAAGAAGAGGAACATCTGGGCAGGGAAAGACAAGTGATGTGTGCTGGTAGTGGGAGGCTGGAGGCGGCTTGTGGGCAAAGCTGCTTAGGTTTCTATTTGTGGAGAGCACAGAGGAGCTTGCAGGGGATACCTGGTGGTGTCTGGGTTTGTTGCTTCCCAAGGTGAGGTGTGCTCCTGTGCGGAGGCACACAGGGATTTCTCTTTAGTTTGAGCCATTTACACCCAGTCTTTCAGGAGCTGCTCCATCGTTAGCACAGCCTCTGCCCACCTTTCTTAAGGGCTGGATTCTGCTATGTGGATGTCGTGTACCCCATGTATATAGAATCATGGAATGGTTTGGGTTGAAGGGACCTTAAAGCTCATCCAGTTCCAACCCCTGCC
>NDXB01016750.1:0-41011 GCA_002631895.1 Agapornis roseicollis
AAGGGGTCCCTGCCCCTGGCAGGGGTTGGAGCTGGAGGAGCTTTAAGGTCCCTTCCAACCCAATCCAGTCTGGGATTCTATGACTAGCCAAGGCAGTGCACTGCTGCTCTATGGGTCTGTATATTTGGTTTGCTGGCCTTCAAAAAGGGCTGGGCAGCAGTGCAAGGGACATGACAAATCATGAAAAGACCCCAAAACCCTACTGCAGCAAATATCCCATCCCTGCCAGCTAGAAAAAAAGGGTGGCTTATTTTCTGCCTTATGTTAAAGGAATCCAGTTACTGCTACCTTCTTATCTTTCTAGTGTCCCTACATCTTCCCCTCCCTTGCAGATGTCATAGTCAGCCAGCCAAAAGATGGAACAAAATCCCACAATACGCATGAAACTGGAAACTCATCCCTGCCTTCTGTTTCACCCATCTGAGCTGCACTTTGGATTTTGCTTTGGTTCTCTTACAAGTCTGAAGAGCACTGAGCTCCCTGAGGACACTGCTGTAAGCAGCGACAGGACTTAGATTTATTCAGGTCTGCTGGGCTGTAATGTGGATGTATTTTGAGAGGGGGGAAACACTGGACTGTGGGCACACACACAAACACACTCTGTTACCACCCTACAGATGGAAGGGGGAAAACATAAGAGAATAAAAGGAGGGATGAAGGAGGATGTGCTCTCACCTTTATTCTTTCTATGGAGGCTTCTATTCTTAGCTGCTGGACAGTCCTTCGGGCCTGAGCGATGTTGTTGGTCGTGCTAGCTGTTTTGCCAGACATTTTCAGGCAAGTGGTGAAGTTCTGTTGTGAAAGACAGCAAGTTATTGTGCCAGAAAGCAGCAGGACATGTTCAACTGCTTTTACACGGAGGCAATAGTGACACACTGCAGGCAGAGTGCTTTCCTTTTTCATGGCTACCTCACACAGCAGCAGAGAAGCAGCGCAGCAAATGGTGCTCTGGAGCGAAAACAGTCTCCAGGAGAAATGCATTAGGTCTTGTGCATCTTCCTGCCCTGCTCTTCCCTGTGCTAATGGGTGATATGGGTTTGTGGATTGTGCTTTTCACAACCTGGAGCACAGCCACCCCTCCTCCTGTCACCTGCACAGGGCTGGATGCAACAGGGTCGGTCTCTGCACCAGTGGGATGGATCCTGCTATGGGAAAAGCCAGTTGCCCCAGGTAGTGCTGGGATGGAGGAGAGCTGCTGCCTGCCTGAGCGATGGGATTGAGGAGCATTCCCTCCTCCCCCCTTCACAAAGGAAGGTTTCATGGCTGGCTCCTGTCCCTGTGCTCAGCTGTTGCAGTGGGGAGGATGGGCAGAAGCACAGCAACACCAGCCATGGCAGCTCAGTCTCTCCATCTCCTTCATCTGGGCTGCGTTTCAGGTCTTCAGCAGCTTTACAACATGTGAGAGGAAAACAAGAAGGCCAAGTTCAGAATGTGCTTCCAGCTGCTGCCTGCTCCTGTGTGCACATACATGGGGGGGTGGTGGAAAAAATCCTGAGCTGCTCCAGGACTTTCCTTCTTGGGGTAAGAATGCAAAGCATCAATCCCGAAGCAGGGGCAGTGTTTGGATGGTGACCAGGGAGAAGAGAGGATGCTCTCCATTGGTCCAGCCGTGATCTGAACACAGCCCCAAGCAGCCCAAGGGCAGGAGCCAAGCCAGGATGCCACGTGCTTCCCTGAGAGCTGGACCAAGGGTGAAGACAAGCTTCCAACCCCACTCAAAGTGCAAGAAATGAACCAGAATCAAACATGGGCGGCCGTATGATCCCTGGCAGTGTTCTAGGCCAGGCTGGATGGGGCCTGGAACAACCTGGTCCAGTGGTTCCAACCCCATGGCAGGGGGTTGGAACTGGATGAGCTTTAAGGTCCCTTCCAACCCAAACCAGGCTGGGATTCTGTGATTCTAGGAAGTTATTCAGGTACCCAGGAGTTCAATGAGTAGCTGGTTGAGAACAGCCCTCACCTATGAAACTGCCTTTCTCTGCCAGCCCTTACACACAATTTCTAGCAGGACCATGCACAAACCCTGCTGCTTGTTTCCACAGACCCAGTGCAATAACTGGCTCCATGGTGCTGCATAAATCACTCCCTGCACCACAGGACCCGAGCTCCATGGAGCTCCATCTGACCTTTCCATGTGCTGTGTGCAGCGTTTCCTCGTGTGCCTCAGGTTTCTCACACCTCCACAGTGCTGGTGCCTGCCCTGCCAGCTGGAGCAGCCTGATTCTGCACCCGGGCCCTGCTTCAGCACATGCTGTTGTTCCTACACTGCTCAGTAGGGCCAGGGTTCTCAGCACTCTTCTCTCCCTCTGCACAGAGGACACCAGCAGAGCTTGGTGGTGAGATGCCATGGGAGCAGCACAGGGATGCAGCTATGGCTGCGGAACAGCAGGGCATGGGGAGACCTCCCCTGCAACAGCCTTGGGCAGACAGCAATTGCCAAGAGGCAGGTAACACCTCCTGCTCACACACAGGTAGGAGGGACAGTCATAATCAAACTGAATTAATTCATAAGCTTACCTCCTGAAACAAATACTAAGAGCATCCTGATGAATCTCTCCAATGCCTGTGAATCCAAGCGGCCGTGTAACAGCCCCTGCTCAGCTCACTGGCCAACATCTCTGTAACTCTTTGCATCCAGGAGAAGACAAGCACAACACTCAGAAACAGTTTAAAATGCTGCTCCAAATGACTGATTCCAGGGCAAATAAATCCAGGGAGCCTGAGCTGAGCTCTGAGGCAGAAGCTGTTCCCTGTGAGGGTGCTGAGGCGCTGGCACAGGGTGATGGCCCAGAGAAGCTGTGGCTGCCCCATCCCTGGCAGTGCTCAAGGCCAGGTTGGACACAGGGGCTTGGAGCAAGCTGCTCCAGTGGAAGGGGTCCCTGCCCGTGACAGGGGTTGGAGCTGGGTGAGCTTTAAGCTCCCTTCCAACCCAAACCATTCTATGAAAGCACAAAAGGCCTTTTGTACTTCTCGAGCCTTTCAGTGTGTGCCAGCTCCTGCAGCAGGAGCAGCTCCAGCCATTTCAGGAGCACGCTGCATCTGAAAGCAGGCACCTTCCACTCCTCTCATTACTTACACACAGGGTTTCTGCACACAGCTACCAGGAGTAAAGCTGCAGCAAAGCAGAGGGCATGGAGCACAGCAGCTGCCCGGGGCAGCTGACTCACCCTGACTGCACACACAGCTTGTAAACCCTGCCTGCTTCACCTCCACCACAGCCCGGGCACTCATCCAGGCCTTGGCCCGTGGCTGTCATCCACTGCCCCAGCTCCCACAAGCCCCTCATCGAGCCCGCATTTCCTCCAAGTTCCCTCTAGAGGGGTCACTTATGGACTGAGCTGCACATGGGTCACTGCTCACCTTCATGGAAGGGGGTAATGCAGAGCTTAAAGAGCCACCAAAGCAGTGTTTCCACTATGGCGCTGCCTTAACCAAAGACACAGGCACTCATCCTCTCTCAGCATCCATTCCCCTGCTGCTCCACGGTGCTGCACCAAGGAAAGGCGCCAGGACTGTCATCACGAAAGCAGCTCCCCCTCCAGCCCCGTGAGCCTCTTCCAGCCCTTGTTTAATCCATGCACAAGGCAGGAGGTCACAAATCCAAACCAGGAGCCGGTGCAGGGCAGCTGAGACACAGCACAGCATGCTCTGGCTATGAAGAGGGAGGGCCGAGATGCACAAGGGTCTGTAATACCCTCTCCATCAACATCACGACACAAACTCTCAGTAACCCAATCGAACACACGACAGTTGAGTTACTGCTCACCACAGAGCTGAGACACCCACAGCACGTACACAGAGTATGCACCAGGAATTACTAATATTTGCAGCACCCAAATATTAAAAACACATTTTGAAGGCACATGTAAGTGATTCAGTCTGCAAGTGACTCAAGAGCAGGAGGTGACTGACGCAGCATCAACACCTTTGTCTGGAAAAGGTCATAAAGCTGATTGCAAAGGTCCATATTCAGACATCCTGCTTGAGTGCTGGGAAAGGGCAGGCTATTGGGATCATGGTTCTCCTTGTAAGTGATGACAGGAGCTGTATGTTGAATGCACATCGTATTGTTTGGAAAACACAAAGTAAGAACTCCCTGGAATTCGAGGCAAAGGCCATGGTGCATTACCCACCTCTGACGTAAGCCCTGCAGTGCTCTGACTCAGACAAGGAGCCTCTTCCATTTCTAGTCAATGACAGATCTGATGGATCATGAAGGCTGCATTCTGCAGCACCACATGGTCCTTTAAAACAGCACTTGGAAACCTAACAGGAGCTAGCAGACATTTGGGGTATTTAACCCTGGCAGTGCTCAAGGCCAGGTTGGACACAGGGGCTTGGAGCAAGCTGCTCCAGTGGAAGGGGTCCCTGCCCGTGCCAGGGGTTGGAGTTGGACGAGCTTTTAGGTCCTTTCCAAACTACTCTATGATAATCCGAGGAATTTGCTCACTGTTAAGCTGGAGTTCCTAGAAGGAAAGTTTAAAAGGACACAGGGTTTGTGGGTTTTGTTGAGCAACTCCTGCCTTTCCTGGCATGCCATGAGAGCAGGCAGGGGATGCTCTGCTGCCACTGCCCCCTCCCAGCACACTGGAAGAGCACCTGGGCCCAGTTCTGCTCAAAGCAGTGTATTAATTATTAATCTATACATGTATTAATACATTCAAACCTAAGTTTTGAGATGCCTTCCCTCTGAAAGCAATGGGAAGGTACCAGATCCTGGTACTTTCTGGACCTGTGTTTTGTCACTTAATCCTGGTGTTCACGGAGGTCAACTGGCTGCAGAGTCCAACCAGGACATGTAAATGAGGCTTAACCTGTTTGCAACTCATTCCACCCTCACAGGGAACAGCTTCTGCCTCAGAGCTCAGCTCAAGCTCCCCTGTTGGGGCAGGTTCAAGCCATTGCCCTTGGCCTGGCCCTACAGGCCCTTGTCCCAAGCCCCTTTCTCTCCAGGTTCCCTGCAGCCCCTTTAGGCCCTGGAGCTGCTCTCAGCTCTCCCCTTCAGGAGCCTTCTCTCCCCCAGGCTGCCCCAGCCCAGCTCTCTCAGCCTGGCTCCNCTGGAGCTGCGCTCTCCCCTTCAGGAGCCTTCTCTCCCCCAGGCTACCCCAGCCCAGCTCTCTCAGCCTGGCTCCAGAGCAGAGCTGCTCCAGCCCTCGCAGCAGCTCCATGGCCTCCTCTGCCCTCACTCCAGTAGTTCTCAGCATAAGTGGAGGGAAGTGACCCTGCTCTGGATGGACACCAAGTTCACAAGCACCAAGTGGGACACGTGCAAATATAAACCAGCATCTTGGCTACGTGGAACTGAAATGGTAGGAGAGGAATTTAAAAGGAATTTCTCATGTTTAGGTCATACTCTTATGGAAAGACAACAGAGATGAAACTAGTGGCTACTTTGGGAAATTTACTGTGCAAAGAATACAGCAAGAAATCAGAAGACCCAGCCTTTAGAGGGGTTTGATCGGAGTAAAACCACAGGATCAGAGCACTGCATTCCCCCTGCCCACTATCACCAGCACTGGGGGGACCTGGCCAGAACCCCTGTGGGACCCTGGGACTGAGGCCCAGGCACCTCAAACCCAACAGCTTTACTGTGTGCACGTATTGCCCCGAAGGACTCACAGAAGAGGGCCAGAGCTGCCAAAGCTTCCCCATACCAGACAGGCTCATGAAAAATGAGACCTTCAGCCAAGAGCCTCCAACACACGCTGTTGGAGCTGATACATGCAGCTGCTGAATTTGATAACAAACTCTGCTGGTGTGTCACAAACCTACCGCGAGTGCTCTGAAGTAATCGCTCTGGAGTAACAAGCTGTTTCACATGGACACAGAAACATGGATCCACAACAAACCGAGCCTCAAACCCCACTGCACATCCTGCACTTAGCACTGACTATAGTGAAAAACTACAGTGTGGAAAAAACCCAACCCAAAGCAATTCATTTCTATAAAGCAATGGATGAATCTCCAAGAAGAGAGCTCAAAATTTGCCAATTCCTCCAATTTTAGTACTTTCCTTTTAAAGCCATAAGGTTACAAATCAGGTACTGCAGAATCACAGGTTAAACCATTCTCCTCTCACGTCGCTGGGACAAGCTAAGGCTGGCTCTGCTCGGCCTTCCCTTCCCCACCTCCAAGCCCCAGCCCTAAACCCTTTTTGCTACAGGACAGGTTGGAGTTTCCCCGCAGTCCCTTCCCATGGGACAGGGATGCCCTGGTTAGGAAAGCTGCCCTGCTCATTTTCCCAGCTCTGTTAATAAATTAATATTGAAAAAAAACCCTCCAACAACCCAAACCATCACATTTGGAAATTAAAACTGCTGTGTTTCCTCATCTCCAAACCAACACTGGCAGCGTGACTTTTAATAGTCTTCCTAAGATTACTACAGCTCCTCTGCAGGGAGATTTACAAACAACTAGGTCATCACCCACTAATTCTGTTTTCTCTCTGGGCTCCTGGCAACCTACCCCACTCACTAAGCTCTGTGGCCATCTCAACCCCTGGGGTTCCTCACAGGGTACCTTCGGTTTCAGGCAGCACAAGAACCTGCAGAGAATCATAGAACAGTTCGGGTTGGAAAGGACCTTAAGATCATCCAGTTCCAACCCCCCTGCCACAAGCAGGGACACCTCACACTAAACCAGGCCACCCAAGGCTTCATCCAACCTGGCCTTGAGCACTGCCAGGGATGGAGCACTCACAACCTCCCTGGCCAACCCATTCCAGCAACTCTGCAGATTTCTATCAGCGGTGGCTGCAGCCCTGCAGAACTTGGGGGTTTGTGCTCTGGGAGGCCAGGGCCGGGATTCTGGGATAGGGATTCTCCAGGGATGTCTCCCAGGAGAATTAAGTCACCCTCTAAAGGAAAGAGCACTCAGCTGGGGAGGGCACAGCTCCAGTTTCTAGGAGACCAGCCTTTGTGCTCACTGCTTTTGGCTCTGGGCTACCCAAAGGCACTTAGAGCCCAGCTCTTTCCACCACTTTCCTCTTTAGGATCTCATGTCCTGCAGCACTCTCAGCCACAATGTTCATTTGCTATTAAACACACCAAAAGCAAAGCTCCAAAAGGTTTTCCAGTTCACCAGCAAAGACAAAACATGGCTGGTGTGAGCTCAGGCTGTTGTAGGCAAGAACTGACCTGGGGGTCCCCTGTGCCCGCTGCTGCTGAAGCACACAGTGAGTGAGAGCTTTGTCCAAGAGATAAAGGAGGGCTGCCAGACCCAGGGATGGTGATGACAGAGATTCCCTAGCCCAGAGCAGCTGCGGGCATGGCTGCAACTCTCTCTGGGCCTGACTCATGGCCTAAAAAGAGACAGCCAGTCCCACCAGTAGCGTCCTCTGGCCATCGTGCCCAAGGCAGAGCCTTCCTGCAGAAAAGGCTCTGAAAGCACAGAACCCCAGCCTGGTTTGGTACGGAAGGGTCCTCAAAACTCATCCAGTTCCAGCCCCCTGCAGAGCACAGCACAGGAGGAGAACGCCCTCCCTCAACCTGCACCTTTGATTTTCATCAGGCAGCTTTGATTTTCCCCTTCTCAATACAAGGGGACTGCAAGAATAGAAAGGGGCAGTGAGACAGACAACTGGAGGAACAGTTTCCATTGCAGCAGCCATTAATCCCACCAGAATCCCTTGGCTTGCTGCAGAGAGGACCCACATCCAGGGCACACACTACTGTGCCCTGTTTTCCCTGTTCATTCTCACCCCTGCTCTGCGTGAAAGTCATCAGAAGCTACAAGGATGGCTATGGGATGGGGAGGGAGCAAGGCTGTCAGTCCTCTCCAGGTACAGCAGGTCTGAGAGGCACAGCCTGGGCTCTGCAATTAACTGTAGGCACCAAACAAAAGGAGAAAATAAGCCACTGGGAAGGCTTAGCTCATCCTTCTGAGAAAAATACCTTTTTCCATGGAAAACTGAGGACTTGATTCAGAAGAGGAGGATGCTCACCAGCACATGAAACTTCCAATGCAATCCATGCAGACCATCCACCTGTGTTTTTTTTCCTGCTTATAATCAGCAGCAACACCTGCAAAGAGGAAGAGCTCCCCCTTTTCCCTAGAAATTCCCTGTTTTTCAAGGCTATTTCTTCTCAGAGGCTTTGGGGAATGAGGTTACCATGCAGCAACACTGAACTGGAGCTCCAACAGGGATAATTAAACACCAGTTTAATCTTTCCTTACTCTTTAAGATCTAGGACTTAGGAACCACCTGTTGAGTGAACATGTAATTAAATCCCCACTGCTAAAGTACACCAGGAATGGCCCAGCAGCTCTGCCGTGTAGGGAGCTCCCAGTTCACTCCAGTTATGCAAAGTGAGCTTAAACAGCAGCTCCGAAATTCAACAAGCAGGGGAATAAAGGTCCAAAAGAGTATCTTGTCACTATTGCTTTGGAAGTAAACCAGCTTTTAAGTTGAATAACTCAAATCTGAAGATCACAGAATCCCAGCCTGGTTTGGGTTGGAAGGAACCTTAGTTCCAACTCCTGCCGCAGGCAGGGACCCCTTCCACTGGAGCAGCTTGCTCCAAGCCCCTGTGTCCAACCTGGCCTTGAGCACTGCCAGCGATGGGGCAGCCACAGCTTCTCTGGGCCATCACCCTGGGCCCGCGCCTCAGCACCCTCACAGGGAACAGCTTCTGCCTCAGAGCTCAGCTCAGGCTCCCCTGTTGGGGCAGGTTCAAGCCATTGCCCTTGGCCTGGCCCTACAGGCCCTTGTCCCAAGCCCCTTTCTCTCCAGGTTCCCTGCAGCCCCTTTAGGCCCTGGAGCTGCTCTCAGCTCTCCCCTTCAGGAGCCTTCTCTCCCCCAGGCTGCCCCAGCCCAGCTCTCTCAGCCTGGCTCCAGAGCAGAGCTGCTCCAGCCCTCGCAGCAGCTCCATGGCCTCCTCTGCCCTCGCTCCAACAGCTCCAGGTCCCTCTTGTGCTGCTGCCCCAGAGCTGGAGCAGGGCTTCAGGGGGGTATCCCCAGAGCACAGCAGAGGGGCAGGGTCCCCTCCCTGAGCTGCTGCTGGCGCTCCCTTTAATGCCACCCAGGAATAAATCCAGGAGCTTACTCCTAGCTCTGAAGTCAGCAAGTTTTCTTCCTGCAAACAGAGTGTATGTGGATTGGGCAGGAAGGTGCCATTTTTATGGTTGCTTTTGCTCTACAAAGCTCCTCCCAAAGCTGAGCTGTGCCATTGCCCCTGGCACGGTGCAGTGAGCTGCCACCCAGGGCTTATTGCCTGTTCCTCAGAAGAGTAACCCTTGATCAAGCTGCACTTTGCAGCTCCTCTGCCCCCATGCAAAGGCTCTGTCCCACTCCTGATGGTGAGCAGCACCTCCTCTGCCACCTCAGCCTTTACCCTGCAGACTCTCAAAGCTCTGCTTCAGGGGGAACAGGCACTGCAGGAGGCAAGCACTCCCTTCACTCACAGACTGGGTAAACAGGACACCTTGCACAGGCTGGAGAGGCTGGAATGAGCCAGAAGGCAGCGAGAGGACGAGAAGCTGCAAACAAGTCAAGGTCAATCCTCATGGAGAGCGAGGAAGAAGAGTCCTGATTGCCCCTGGAGAGGTTGTGGAAGGAGGGGGTGATGACAGAGCCCCTCACCATCACCTGGGCTATTGCCCCAGTACCACTATGTGCAGCAGGGCTGTTCTGGTGTGAGGTTCCCTGGGTCCTCTGGATGCTGCGAGTGGTTCTGCACGTGCCACTTTCCCAGGGCTCCTATGGGAGCCGGGAAGGCTGGTGGCTGGTTGGAACTTGAATGCTGGTTGTAGGTTTCCCTACAGGGCAGACGTGGCTGCTCGTGAGCGGGTTTGTTCCAACTTGCAGAACCCAAAAACTCTCCCAGTCCAAGCCAAGAAGCTTGATGTTGGCATTAAAGGTTGTAGCTGAAATATGCAATTCTATTCCAAGGCCGCATCACTGCAAACCAGGTATGTCAGGGTGCAGAAACAGATGGCCAAGTGTCTCTGGGATTGTGGTATTCCATGGCCTTTGCTTTTGAATGTTTAAGTCCCTGATGGAAGAATCAGTTGGAGGAATCTCAAAGTCCCTGGCACTACCTCCAGCCAAACCACTCACCTCTGTGCTGGAGCAGGCCTGGAGGGGAGGCAACGTTCGGAGTCTCTCTAAGCACTGGCACAAGCTTCCCTGGATCCTGCATGTCCCAGCATGCAGCAGTGCCTCTCCATAGCTGGAATGGGATGCAGGTTCCCACAACTGGCTGGGAGTGCTTCTCTTCCCTGTGCCAAGGTCAAGCATCTCAGTGTAGGGCTTCAGCTGCTGCTGCTTGGGGTGGCTGGAGATTCCTCAGGCCCCTTCTCCAACACCAGCTTCTCTTCCCTGCACAGGCTTGTTGGCCCTGTGAGGTGATCCTCAGGGTGGGTGGGAGAAGCACAAGGTGCCTGATAGCATGAGGTGGGAGAAAGGAGCATCCAGGGGATGCTTTTGCCCACCTGGTACCCAAAGTGCCCTGGGGTGTGGTGCCTCTCACCCAACGTCAACCATATGGATTCAAGGGGCCTGAAGTGCATCGAGTTGGCAGGACAAAGGATTTTATAAAGGACCTGGGAAGCCAGTATGCATATCCAGCATGAAAAAAGAGAGGAAGAATCAGCATGGAAGAAGCACAAGGGTGAGCAGCCCTGATCTGTCACGCCTGCCAGACACAGCCCAGCACACACTGATTCCTGCATGCATATCACATCCACACCTTCAAAACAAACACTGTGAGAGTTATCCAGGCTGATCTTCCAGAAATGGGCACCCACTGTCCCAGATGTAACCCTAATTAGAGAGCACTGGAACGAGGAGGGTATGTTCAACACTCCTCCTGCTCCAACCGGTTGCTCTGCTCAGAGGGAAGCAGCACCTCGAGCACAACAGCACTCCCCTTGCGCCTGTGCAGGGTGAGCCCATCGTGGCAAAGCTGCTCCTCAGCCAGCACCCTGCTCTGTTTATGCAGCCAACCGAGTCCTGCCAGCGGTGGGTGCAGCTAAAGGGAAAGCCCCGGCCCCAGCGCGGTGCTGACACCCAGTGGAAACCACGGCGAGATGCCCGCAGAGAGAAACTGCAGCTGAAATCACTTCCTTCTGCTCTGCTGCTCCACAGGGTGGAAAACAAAATCTGGCCAGCAGGAAAACACCAGAGCCCTGCCCTCGGAAAGTGGAACAGGGATTAGAGATGCTCTCCGGTCATCTCTCCCTTTATGGTACTTACAGAATCAGCGACACTGAAAAGCCCTTTAAGCTCACTGTGTCCAACTGTTCCCATCCCTGCCAGGGCCACCCCTGCCCCATGGCACTGAGGCCTGGTCTCCACGCTGTGTGAACACTTGCAGGGACGGTGCCTGCAGCCCTGCCCTGGGCAGCCTCTTCCAGCACTGGGTGAAAGGAGTGACAAGGTTGTGCCATACCAGCAAGTGAAAGCCTGAGAGGCTCCTGCGCTCTGCAGTGCCAAACACTGTATCCACAACGCAAACTTCCCAGCAGAAACAGTGACCAGGATTGCTCACAAGCTCCCTGTTAGCTCTAGGGGCTGCGAGCAACTCCCTTGCCCTCCCCCTGCACAGCCCCAGCCAAGGCCTGGGCAGCCTTCAGCAGAGAGGCTGTGGCTGCAGATGGGGCATTGCAGTGGCCAGGGGAAGGTTTCTGCTCCTGCCTCTGCAGCTACTGCAAACCAGACTGTTTGTAGCAGGGTGACAGTGATGCTGCCTGGCTACTGGCTCCAGAAGGACCAGAGGGTCCCTTCCCCCCCAACCCATGCTATGATTCTATGACTTGATCTTTAAATAGCCATCAGGCAGGATTTACAGACACAGTACAAATATTTTATATGCACTGGAAAGTTTGGATTTGGTAAAAGAAAGCAAGATCCTCCCCAGACAAAACCAATGCCTTTGCATTTGCAAGGGTCACACTATTGCCAGGCACACAGAAAAGCTGCAGTGCTCGCAGGCAGTGCCATGGTGAGGGACGTGGATGCTTTGGGATACACACCCTGCACAGCACCCCAGCTGAAGGCATCAAGGAAACTCAGGCGCCCCAGAAGACTCAACTTCTGGTTTGCACAAAGTCATCTGGTCTTCTATATAGTCTGCACAAACACAGATCTTACATCTGATGTGAGCTGCAAGAAAATACCGAGACAGGGTTTTACACATGGGAGGTACAAAAGCAAGCTGAGAGCAGGGGCCCTGCAAGTCTCAGCTCTGCTCAGCTGCCTCTTGCCTGGATTACAGCACACATCTGTGGATTAGAGGTTATGAAGGAACACAGGTTCTGCCAGTACCATCCTGCCAATCAAAACTAGGTTATAGCTACATTTGGGTTTTGAAGTCAGCCTCCATAGAGCGGATTCTGTCAAATCCAACTCACTTGGTAGGAAATGAGTAGTGGAAAAACCTGCTTTTATTTCCTCAGCATTTCTTCTGACTTAACTTTTTGTGTCTTTAGCACAAACAACAGCCATAAAAACTGACTTCTAGATCAAGCTTACTTTGAAAAACATCTGAGAGTTATTATTTCAGAGACCTCAGCCTGAAGCCATTAGAAAAGACAGCCCGTGGTCCCTAACAAACTGCAGCTTCTCCACAGGAGGTACCTGTTTCTCCCTATGGGGCACTATGCAGCTAACTCACAACAGAAAAGCCATCCACAATGTGCTAAGAGCCATTTGCAAGGAGACTTTTAGTTATATCAAAATCAGTTCATCTTACAGCATGTAAAGCAGGAGCCGTCCGTGATTAAAGCACCAGACTGGGAGTCACAAGATCCAGCTTGGCCTCAGGTTATGTGACCTTCAGCAAATTCCTCAGTCTGAAAGAGAGATAAAGCAGAGGACGGTGGTGGGAGATGCTCTGTGAAGAGCTGCTTCTCAGCTCACAGCCACTGAGAGGGTGCAAAGTACTTCACCAGCTTCTGGCTATGTGGATTTATGGAAGTACCTATTCTAGGAACGGGGTGAATACAGGAAGACTGCGTTCTAAGATGGTCAAACATTAACACAGCGACTACAGCGGTGATGAAAACTCACTCACTGTCCCTTGCTAACTGGTGGAATAAACAAGGAAAAGCCTAATACCTGGGGGAGAATTAGTTCCCTAAAATTAGTAGTGTTTCTGCCTCCTAAAGTTCAAAGTGAGAGTGGTAAGACAGCTAAAAATGGAGGTGGATGAGTGTCAGCAACCACTGCTGCTAATGCCTTGGAGAGCAGGCAGCAGTCAGCGCTGCACGAAGCCACAAACACAGAGCCTGCCCGGCTGCCATAGAGCCAGTGCTGTCCTTGAGGCCTCTCCTCCATAAAGCCTCCAAGGATTCTGTGTTTGCTGTACTCCAGAATGAAATTAAATCACTGGGGTTTGGGGCTGGTCCTGCTGCTTTATGTTTTGCAGGAAAGAAAGGAACAGGTGTGTACTGGAAACTCACCTACATAGGAAGCCTTGCAACCTGTCCGGCGGGCCTTGATTTTATCGGTGCAATGATCCTGAAACACAGCAAAATAGAAGTTGAGTATTTCATGGTGCAGGAAAGCCAAAGCTAAGAGAGGGCAGCACTTGTGGGTTAATTCTAGTCCCCAGAACTAAAGGATTTTGAGATTGGCCTCAGTGAAAACTCTACCTCAAACCTTTGTTATAGCAACCTCCCCTATTTCCCTTCCTAAGGATATCATGGAATGGTCTGGGTTGGAAGGGACCTTAAAGCTCACCTGGTTCCAACCCCCTGCCCCAGGCAGGGACACTAGAGCAGCTTGCTCCAAGCCCCGTCCACCCTGACCTGGATCACTCCCAGGGCCCTGAACACTTCCACTTCCTATCTGCACTATGAAGATGTCCACAGATACAGCCATGGGTGGCCAATTCCCTCTGGCACCTCCTAAACACGAGCAAAGCCAACAGGTCTGTGCAGCCTTCCTGCACCTCCTCCCCACTGCCACCGCGGCTCCTCCTGAAGCCCACGCTCTGCGGCAGAGGTTCCGCCCAGACCTACAGCAGGTGAGGTTCAGAGGCAGCCTTGGAAGAGCTACTGGCTTTAAAACCAGTTCAGCTACTCGGGGTAGTAGTTCCATTGAGTGCCAGCATAGCTGGTGCTGAGCACACGTATTACTCTGCTCCCTGGAGACATCTCTTGAGCCCCTGCTGACAGATTCCAGCAGCTGGGTTTAAACCACAGGAAACACAAATCTGAGAGGCCACGTTTCCTATGGAGACCTTTCAGCCTATCCCAGACAAAACCAGGACACACATCCAGAAAATACCCTGGAATCTGATCAGGTCCTGCTCATTGCTGCAGGACTGGCAAATCCAGAGCACACGATACTTAACACCCTCTTAAGTTTTCATTGTCTAAACCAGCATTTAAAACTAGAACTATGCAACAAGGACAATTCAATGATGGCAGCCGTTTTCCAAGAGTGCTGGTCATGAATGACAGTGGAACTGGGCACCTGAAATGTACAACCAGGCATCAACCAGCGACTGAAGAACACCTGAGAGATCCCAAGGGCTTATTTGCTTAAAAACATCTATACTACAGTCACAGACCAAGTTGGCTGCCTTGATAATATGGGTAAAAGAGAAGTTGATAGAAAACATGAGGTGATAAAAACAGAAGCTCCTCTGATAGCTGGGGGGGGGGACTTCATTGTCAAGTAAAGTTGTCTTTCTTTCCACTCACATTGCTTTGCTGCCGCAGGAAGTTTAAGGACATGCACATTCAGTGCAATACACACAAATACATGTTTCAGGTTCTAAATCCAGCAATTAATAACCTAACAGTGACTGGTAATTGCTGTGTTAACCTTTCCTGTCATTTATAACAGCTTTAGGTTGTTTTGTGTCCCTGGAGAGACACCCACTGTCAAATACAGTGCAGAACACGGATTAACTGCACGGGTATTTACTAACCTGGCAAAGCTGCTGGGACACAGATAACTCATTAACCAGGGCACAGCAGGATCTAGAATTGCCACTGACACCTCTTGGAGGGAAACCAACTATCATTTGCCACGGGAGATCTGGCTTCGAGCCCTGGCACTGCTCGGCAACAAGCCCAGTAACACAATGAGCCCTGAGATTCACCAGCCCTGGTATGCACAAAATGCAAAGCTGGTTCCCGGCACAGCAGATTCCCAAGGGATGGTCCTTAACAAGGCAGAGAGGTGGAAATTTCCCCTTTATAAATCACACGCCATTTCTTGGGATGGAAACAGTGTCACCATTTTAATAGCAGTTAAAGTCATTGTGTGGAGCTGGGAAATAAACTGCATTGGAAAAGAGACTGTGTTGCTGCAGCCAGGGCTTGTCCCAGTGCCAAGCTGTGCTTTCCACATACAGGAACACAAATAAATCCAGCCAGAACCCTCTTGACACACGTGACGACTGTGCTGTGCAAAACAGGGGTTTTAATGGGAAAACTTCTGCTCTGCTGATAAAGTGGATTCTCCCTCCAGTCACATCCCTGAAAATGGTTAAGGAACAGCAAGAAGGATGTTAATCTGTCGACTTCTGCTTCCTGATGGAGTCAAAACGCAGATTCAGGCAGAACGGTTTGGGTAAAGGAGAGCCCTTCAAAGGTCAACTAGTCCTACCCTGTCTGTAAAAGCATCTAACAAAGAACTACAGCTCATAGAGGCCACTTTCACCCTGGAGCCATGAAGACTCAATATTCCTGCCTAATCCAGACTCCTATCAAATTAGTCATAGAAACCCACAAACCCAACGTTACAAGGATAGTTTGAGGCTGGTGTAATGCACCCCCTCTGTGCTGCATGGCTGGGGTGTAAGTGTGCAGAGGTCAACACATCCTCCGGAAGGAATAAATCAGAGGTGCATGGGAGGGAAGAGATGAGGGAACAACACTGCCAAATGGGTCTGAGACAGCATCCCAAGCTGAGGTCCTCCTGCACAACGGGCGCCAGCAGCCAGCTCCAGCCAGAGCATCCCTGTCTGCAGGATGAACCCCTTGCAAGTTTTACAGTAAGGCAAACCAGATTCAGCTGGGAAGATGATGGTCCATCTCCCAAAACTGTCAGTGACACTTTCTGCTTATCCCAGCTCCAAGTTTTGACCAAAAAGACTAACTTTTTGGGGAGCTGAAAATATACTTTGAGATCTACTCAAACTTATTCACTCAAACTTATTCACAGCAACAAACAACAAAACAACAGTATTCAATACCTAAAGGGGTACAAAAAACCTGGAGAGGGGCTTGGCACAAGGGCCTGTATGGACAGTCCAAGGGGAATGGCTTGAACCTGCCCCAACAGGGGAGCCTGAGCTGAGCTCTGAGGCAGAAGCTGTTCCCTGTGAGGGTGCTGAGGCGCTGGCCCAGGGTGATGGCCCAGAGAAGCTGTGGCTGCCCCATCCCTGGCAGTGCTCAAGGCCAGGTTGGACACAGGGGCTTGGAGCAAGCTGCTCCAGTGGAAGGGGTCCCTGCNGTGGCTGCCCCATCCCTGGCAGTGCAGCGCTCAAGGTTGGACACAGGGGCTTGGAGCAAGCTGCTCCAGTGGAAGGGGTCCCTGCCAGAGGCAGGGGTTGGAGCTGCAGGAGCTTTAAGGTCCCTTCCAACCCAAACCAGGCTGGGATTCTGTGATTTCACTTACAAACAGTACCAACATTGTTAGGGCAGTGACCGTGGTGGTTTAATGCTCCAGACGGCTGCAAAGCCTCAGCCTTGGTTGGAGAACATAACAACCTTGTGAAGCACGAAGAGCTCTTACAAGATGATGATGCAGGAAAACAAAACTGGCTGAAAGATCAAGGCTTTTTGTTAACAAAAACAACTGGCTTCCACTTAATCTCTCAGAAATGAGACTTTCTGTTGCTTAACATCCTCCTTCTCTGCACCAACAGACCTTTGCCTGGTGAATGAAGTTGGAGATGCTTTCAGAATTTGTTTCTGACACAAAAGCCTCCTGGGCTTCTTCAGCACTGCCACACGACTGTGAATCCCTGTTTCATGCTGTTTTACATTCACCTCGAGTACTTCCTACAACAGCACAGCTTTCCAGAGAGGACAACTTCTTGTCATGGTGTTCAGGAAGGACAACTGGCGAGGGATATCAGCAAGAGAGAAGATGATTAATACAAGATTTTGAAACCCCATGTAAAGCTGCCCCAAACTACAGCACGGGATCCTTCACAGGAACTTTGTTTTTCTAACACAAGCTCTAATGAACAGCCCTGGGACTGAATTTCTTCCATGCCACTGTGATATGGCAGCATGCAAGAAATGGTGTAAATGCCTTTGGTATCTGCTTGCGTTTGGTTTTATAAACAGAAAGGAGACTTTCTTCTGGAACTACTCTGGCTGCTCATCATGATGACTGATGACATGGCAAAGAACCTTCTTTATTAACTGCAAAGGTACACACAGATACATTGAGTTCAAACTGCACCAGTCACTGAGGAGATTGAAGTCCAAAGACCTAACAGCAGAGGCCATAAATCTAAACATATCCATTAGGGACAGACAGCTCAGGAAAGGCCCCTCCAGGGACAGACTTCCTACATGACAACTAATTATAAATGAAAGCTCAAATCTATAAATGGTTAGAATTCCTGTTTCTGCTGAACAAGCCATCTCCGATGCCAGGCCACCTTTATACCTTCGGTCACCACCAAGTCCTGTCTTGCAGCTCTTCCCAACCCTTCCTGCTCTGCAAGCCAGACCCACAGCACAGCTTTCATAGCCATAGCAGCTTCCCCCAGTTCTCAGCCCATGCTTTTCCCTTTCCAATAATAACGGAGCTCAGGCTCAGGGGAGACCTTGGAGCAGCTCCAGTGCCTAAAAGGGCTACAAGAAACCTGGAGAGGGTCTTGGGACAAGGGCCTGTAGGGCCAGGCCAAGGGCAATGGCTTGAACCTGCCCCAACAGGGGAGCCTGAGCTGAGCTCTGAGGCAGAAGCTGTTCCCTGTGAGGGTGCTGAGGCGCTGGCCCAGGGTGATGGCCCAGAGAAGCTGTGGCTGCCCCGTTGCTGGCAGTGCTCAAGGCCAGGTTGGACACAGGGGCTTGGAGCAAGCTGCTCCAGTGGAAGGGGTCCCTGCCCGTGGGAGCAGGGTTGGAACTGGAGGAGCTTTAAGGTCCCTTCCAATTCAAAACCACATTCTGTGATTCTATGCTTCTATATCTACCAGTCCCTCATGAGAACATCCCACACCTTCTCCTATGCTTCACAGTACAAGGGCAGCACTCTGTCCCCCAGCATCATCTTATCATGACAGAAACTGGGAAAGGGTTTTTCTTGCTCTCCTCAACTTGAAGCACTACTAGGAAACCTTTTCTCCTCCCCATGGTTAATCCCATATGATCAGCACAGCAAGCCTGTTCCCTGCTTTAAGCTGAGCTGACTAAACAAGAGGAAATGACCCCACACCGATGCTCAAGTCCCAGCGATCACGCAGGAGCCAACATGGCACCAGCCCTCGTGCATGGGCTCAGGATCTGTGGCATCCCAGAGGCTGCATCCCACAGCCATCAGCTGCTGCAGTACAAATAACCCTTCCAACACACTTGGTTTCTTGTTTTGTTCTGAAAGCCCATCACATGCCAAGATGCTGATATGGATACAGGAAGCTGAGTATAAACACACTGCCTGTTTGACCAAACACTCGAAGGAACATGACTAAAAATACACAGTCAGTGGTGTTCCTGAGCATCACAAAGCTACGAACCAATCCCAACACTGCATGGACCCCAGGCACCAAAGAGCTTGCTGATGCGGGGTACTCCATACCCCAGGTCTCAGGTGTAAAGACCTCCTCATCCTCACGGACACCCAGTTGAAAGGGGCTGAGCTGCTCCGCAGTATCGAGCTCTACATCCTGGTTCATGGGAATGTTGGATCCCCCCACGCTGCCTCTTTCTCTGGGGATGGATATACCCACATTGCTCCAAGAAACCCCATAGAGAATCCTACTCAGTCACTGTGAGGACTCAGTCACTCCCCTGCACTTCCTGCCCCTCTCATTAATCCTTGCAAAATACAGCATGAAAACCTGTTTCTCATGCCATTAGGATTTCCTCTTCTCCCTCCCTTCTGCCTGACTCGATAGGTTACTGCTCCGAGCAGGAGATGTGCTTTGAGGAGAGGCCACACTGCTGAACACGGGCGAAAACTCAGGTTCTGAAAAACGAGGTCTAGTTGTGTAACATTGCAAAATCCAGAAAATAGCTGCATGATTCCAGCAGTGATTAATGTGGAGCAAATCCCTCGAGTCCCCAAACATCTGCAGCTTCCATTTCCCAAGAAACAGCAAGTCCACAACCGCTTTCAGGATCTGGGAAACTTGCTTTCCTCTTCCATTACAGCTAAAGCTAAGTTTCCCTACCGATTCCTGCCTCTGCACAAGGGCTTTTCTGTGCTAGAAGACACAACCCACAAGCCCTGCCCACTTCTATGGCTTTTTGTAAGCTCAGATGAACTTGCAGCAATGCAATCCTCCTGGGAATGCTGCTCCATAGCTCAGCCAAAGCTGTGGTGGTGTTTCCCATGCTTAACTATATGCTGCTTGGGAAGTACTCCCCTGCATCCCCACGGAGCCAGCTCCTGCAGTAGTCTCTGCTCTGGCACTGGGGACAAAGTGAAAGGGCCAAGGGTGAGGATTTATGAGGCTGGGCCATGAACTTCTGGAGCAATTTGAACTGCATTTTGCAACACAGCCTCATCAAACGGTGATGCATCGGGGATTGGGAAGCTTTGGGAAGGAAGCACGTTCCCACACTGCAGAGCTGTTGTGTTTAGCATCTTCCACATCAGACTCAGCGTTCCAGCAGGAACTCCATCTCTCCAGCACTTGCAGGGATCATGGAGCCATCACCCCAGTGCTGTCTGCATCCCCGACCTTGCTCTTCTCATGAGCCTGGCTTAAATATACTGAGTCTTTTGAGAAACAGAGCTTAAGAAATTAAGAACTTAAAGTATTCATTTTAAAAATTACTGAAGCAAAAGAAGTATCTAAAACCTTCATCACAACCAAGTATTTGCATTATGTATAATACCAGCAAGATCAGAGATGGTGGCAGTGGTTCTGCTGTTGGGAAACCCTCAGAAGCTTCTCCAAACAGCAGCACAGCTTCAGTTTAAATGATGTTGGCCTCCTCAGTCCAATGAGTACAAAAGCAGCCCTAGACCCCATCCACTGCTCTCCTCAAGAGTGTATTTGCTGCTCTAGTGCTTGATTAAAGATACCCTAACATGACTGCAATAGGCTCAACACAAGGATGAAATACAGGATTGAGAAGTCATTAACTGCATCCTAATCTCTCAATCCTATTTAGTGGCACTGGGGTAGCATATACCACAACTGCTGTCCGGTGCTCACTAGTTACTCACTGAATTTCATTCCTAAACCAATTTACAACCAAGATAAATGCGAACTAATGACTCGCCACTGATGCTGTTAGCTCCCAGTCCATAAAAATGCCAGCTAATGGGCTGACCAATTCCTGGGAATTCGATTTGATACGCTGTACTAATCAAATGGTTTCCTTGATCGTCAGAACTAACGAGGCACAGCTTCCTACATACCCGGACCGGCTTCCTGCGCCCTCCCCGGCCTTGGGATAACCCCTGCGTCCATCTCCATTGTGTCTGCGGTGACAAATCCCCCCTCCAGGCTGAAGCCACACATCAATGCGTGCCCCACTGCCCTTCCTCAAGCAGTGACAAGACCCCAGTGCCCCCCCCCCACACACACACCCGCAGTGGGTTAGTGCTAGTGAGATAAATGGAGATGGATAGAGCAGCCTGGCGTGGGTCCTCCTTCCCAACAGCACCAGGGCTAAGCACACACAATACGCACCCCAAATCCCTACTTGTATTCCGGGCGGGGGGCAAGGGGAAAGGCTTTAAGCTGGGCAGAGAACACCGCAGTTTACAAGTGGTTGAAGTGAAGTTCTTAGAGCAGCGGGGTGCGCAGCCCCAGCGCGGCACGAACCCTCCCCGCGCAGTGACGCTCCCCGCTAATTAAACTGCTTCCCACACTCATCCCACAGCGCCTGGCACATGGGAAAGTGTCCTCCGTCTGCCAGAGCCGGCACCACCATGGGAAGCCCGTGGCCTGGAAGGGTGGGAATGTTGGAACACTGGGAACGTTACAATACAAACTTGAAGTGATTGATCCGAAGGCGGAGGCTCTCCACTTTGTGTTCCAGGCCCTGTGTATCCATCCCACTGGATACAGCGGGAATGCCGTTAGCTCCTACAGACCATTCCTCAAGGGGAAGGCTTACTTAAGGGTTGTTTCTCAGGAATTAAGCACCTTTTGCACCATTCCGGAGCCACAACCAACTTGTTGAACAACAGCAAAGCGTCTCCAAGCTCCACACGGAGCCTCTTCCCTCAACTTCTCCTCAGGAAATGAAACAAAAACCACCACAAAATAGCCCAAAACAACCTCAGAACTGCCCAGGCCCAGCCCGCCCCGCCGGGCCCAGCACTGCCCGCGCCCGACCCAGGGGGGCCCTCGAAGGGCAGGACCCCACAGAGCTCGGAGCGGCCGATCCCCGCCCGCGGAGCCCCCGGCCCGGGGCCCGTTTCCCGCCCAGGCCCAGCCCCAACTCACCCCCGCCGCTGAACGCCTCCACCCGCAGCGCGTCTCCACGGGCGACCGGAGACTGCGCATTAACCCCGCCCACCTCCGGGGGCGGGGCGGGGCTTGCGCGGAGACGGGCGGGGCCAGACGGAGTGGGCGGGGCTACGCTTGTTCCTGCGGGCGCGGGTCTCAACATCCCAGAGGGGAAGCTCCCCATGACCCGGCTTCAGTGTGCGTTTGGGACCAGAGCCCCCCGAGTGCGGGGCTGCACCCCCAGAGCGCCAGCAGCAGCTCAGGGCAGGGATCCTGCCCCTCTGCTGGGCTCTGGGGATACCCCCCTGCAGCCCTGCTCCAGCTCTGGGGCAGCAGCACAAGAGGGACGTGGAGCTGCTGGAGCGAGGGCAGAGGAGGCCATGGAGCTGCTGCGAGGGCTGGAGCAGCTCTGCTCTGGAGCCAGGCTGAGAGAGCTGGGCTGGGGCAGCCTGGGGGAGAGAAGGCTCCTGAAGGGGAGACCTGAGAGCAGCTCCAGGGCCTAAAGGGGCTGCAGGGAACCTGGAGAGAAAGGGGCTTGGGACAAGGGCCTGTAGGGCCAGGCCAAGGGCAATGGCTTGAACCTGCCCCAACAGGGGAGCCTGAGCTGAGCTCTGAGGCAGAAGCTGTTCCCTGGGAGGGTGCTGAGGCGCTGGCCCAGGGTGATGGCCCAGAGAAGCTGTGGCTGCCCCATCCCTGGCAGTGCTCAAGGCCAGGTTGGACACAGGGGCTTGGAGCAAGCTGCTCCAGTGGAAGGGTCCCTGCCTGTGGGAGCAGGGGTTGGAGCTGGAGGAGCTTTGAGGTCCCTTCCAAACCAATCTAGGATTCCCAAACCCCATCACCCACCAAGTTGTACAGAGACCTACAGGTAACTGATGTACAAAGTGACTCTTCCAGATCCACAGCGCATTGCACAACCAAATCCAGTCTCTCCTGCTTTGAAGGTCAGATTCAGCCCTGCCAACACTATTTTCCAATGGAATACGATGGGAGCAGTGTAAGCCCTGGGGCCTGGAGCACACACACACCACAGGATGTTGTGGCAGGTCATCCTGAGCACCGGACCAGGAGTATCCCTGTGCCCCCACATAAGGAATGAGCTGGGCATTTGACAGGATTTACAGGAGCATGGGAAGGAGCAGGTCTGGCCTCTCCAAACACTTGCCTGCTGCCCAGACAGGCCTGACGTGCCTGTGCTTGTGGGAGTGAATGCTTTGATGCTGTGAATTGCTTGGGAATCCATTTGTCTTCGGAGCAGAGGAGGGTGCTGATTAATGCTTAAATACCGGTTGCTGCCTGGGATCCTGCAGGAGCACTCCATTGAGCAGGTTAGGTTCGATTTCAGTCTTGGTTTTATACCAGATACATGGTGTTAAACTCCAGGAGGACACAGGATCATCCGGGATTGGACATTAGGAAGCTGTTCCCTGTGAGGGTGCTGAGGTGCTGGCACAGGGTGATGGCCCAGAGAAGCTGTGGCTGCCCCATCCCTGGCAGCGCTCAAGGCCAGGTTGGACACAGGGGCTTGGAACAAGCTGCTCCAGTGGAAGGGGTCCCTTCCCGTGGCAGGGATTGGGACTGGAGGAGCTTTAAGGTCCCTTCCAACACAAACCAGTCTGGGATTCTGTGATTCTAGTTTGCTCCTCTTCCTTGTGTTTCTGCTACATGACAGCTGGTGACGCTTCAGTGCTGTGAAGTGTTGGATGCTCAGAACACTGTCATGTGTTACAGCCCGGTGCCAAATAAAAACCCGAATCCCTTAGGAAAGCTGGGAAAAGGGACCGAATTCCTCGTAATTCCCATTTGAAGAGCGAGCTGCCACTTCCCCAAGCACCGCAGCCAGCGGGGCCCCGGGAAGCGCTGCCCTCTCGTGGCGTAAGGCAGCAGCTACACATTCATTCCCTTCCAGGCATGAGCTGCGTTGTTACCCGGGGGTGTCTCGGGTGCCCTGCAGCGTGCGCTGGGCACGCTCTTTGTCAGACGGACTCCCCAGAACGAGTTCCTCAGCTCTGCAGTGATACAAGCTCCGTTTTCCCTTCCTCCTCCAGATACAAATACATATATATATATGTATGTGTATTATTATCGTTAGCGTGTATCTGTAGAGTGTGTTAAAGCCTACATCAGAGCACCTACACTATTAAAGTGTCTTTGCTTCATAACGTTGCTTCCGACCATCCAGAGGAACCCGGGGAGATATGGGGAGATGAACCAGCTTTCCTGCAGACACAACAAAGCAGTAACCAGAATTGGCTCAACTAAAACCATGGAAAACCTTCCCTGCTGCCCCACAGCCCATCCTGCTGTTCTCACCTCACTCTCCCCTGTGAGAAAGGTGACAGGAAGCAACTGTTTGGTTTCACAGCTTGCTTTTCATACATCTTCCACCTGAATTTCAACCTTGGTTATATCAAAATCAGTTTTGCTATTTGATTCTGTGATTTAGCTGCCCTTAACCCCATAGCAGAGCGTGAGCATTGCTCTGAATGAGAGGTGTTAGCAGCAACCCACGCCTGTGGGATCTGGACCAGTACCCAGGGTGTAATCCCATCTACCACCATCATTTGTTTTTGCTGGACTCTCATTATTTCCTGTGTAACAAGGTTTAGAGTTCAGCCAAGGGACATACTGCAGTAATATAAACCTGGAAGACAGGAGGTCTGCTCTCAGCATGTATTTGGCCACATTTCTTCAGCAGGTTTAACACTGCTGCTCCTTTCTGCCTTGGATGCACAACAGCCCATTCCAGGCCTGGCAGAGGAGATGCTGCAGCACTAATGCATCATCACCAGCCAGATATCACCTGCATCCTGCTCCAGTGAAGTGGGGTGCAGTTCACTGAATGAGCAATGAGCATGTATCTCCTAAACAATCCAGTTCCAGGGGTGAGGATATCACTTCTTCCTTGCCAGGGAATGAAACACAGCAATTAATGCAACACAGAGGCAGCAGAGCTCAAAAGTGTAGAATCATATATCCATGGAATGGTTTGGGTTGGAAGGGAGCTTAAAGCTCACCCAGTTCCAACCCTTGCCATGGCCAGGGACACCTTCCACTAGAAGCAGGTTGCTCCCTCCCAGCCTGGCCTTGCACACTGCCAGATTTATAGCTACCACAGGTACTTTACAAATGAACCAGATGTAGAGTCAAGAGGGGTTTTCTTTAGAGCAGAGGAATAATCAGATTCCATGTAGAGATGCTGGGAAGGAGAACCAGACGTACAGGAGACAGCGCGGTGTCATTTACAGGGCAGACATCCCTCCGTGCACGTCTTGGAACCAGCACTATGACCCTGGTCCTGGCCAGGGGCTCAGCCCATGGGGACAATCTCCAAGAAGTGATGGCCTGGGAAGGGGGCACCAGCACCTCTGATGCTGGGGGAAAAGGGTCAGAAAGGTCCCCCAGTGCCTTGTGGCAGCAGAGAATGGATAAAGGGATGAGAGCTGCCAGCTTCAACCATTGCCAGAGAGGAAACCAGAGCCCAGGCTGCCTGGCTTGGCTCCCTCTGCTTGCCCACATGTGTGCCAAGGAGCCAGCCACAGCGATACAGTCTGATCCTCCCATAGGGTCATTTTCCCTTCTATTTATCATGTACTCCTTTCACAAGTGAAGGGTATCTCATTTAAATCCCCATCACTGCTGATGGATGCAGTCTTCCCTGGCAAAGACTGTCCAAGAGAAGCACGTGTGATAAATGACCCTGTCCTGTAAGAAAACCACACTGGTTTATATTGTGCATGTTATAAGAGCAACTGGCACCACAACACAGGCTGAAAACATGCAGCAGCCTAAAACTGCCTGAGAGGGCTGTAACCTTCTCATGCTCCATGTAACAGAAGTGCTCTGATTAAATAGCAGCATCACATGTAAAGAAAATGCAGGGCCGTAGATTTCCCCAGACATGCACAATTTGATGGAATAGCTGAATACATTCCAAATTGCACAGCCTTTAAGGGTGTATTCCACACAGGTACACCACTGGGCTGGTTCTGGGCTGGCTGCTTCTTGCCCCATCCCCATCCCATGGGCTGAATCCAGGAGGAATCACAACCCTGCCCTGGCTCCTGCTGAGCAGCCCCTGGCAGGGCTGTGCCAGGCAGCACCCTGGGCCGTGCTAAAGCAGCTTTGAGCAGTAATAAATGCAACACAACACATTAAACACCAAATATCCTTCTGTTGGGCATGACTCATGTTACGGACAAACCCTCACCACGCTTCAGCATCCTCCCTCCTGTGTGTAAAGACTATTTTATCACCTAAAAAGGAGCTCACCATATCCAGCCCCTGTGGGAAAGCGTGATTTCTTAGAATCAATAGAAATATTCCCCATTTTTGAAGCCACATCCTGACTAATCTTCCCAGATAATCAAGAAATGAGCCAATCTGCCCATTCCAGCTTGGCCAGCTGGTAAAGCATCTGACAGCAGAAATAGCTGAAACAATTTGAGCACAAACATCCTCTTGTTCATTCATTGTCTTCCCCTTTCCTTTTTGTGGGCTTTACTTCACAGAAATGATACATCAGGACTGCACAGGGAGAGACCTACGTCTTGCAGCTCCAGGGTGCTGCTCCTTGGAGGTGGAGGGAGATATTGCAGTTATTCATAGAATCATAGAACAGTTCGGGTTGGAAAGGACCTTAAGATCATCCAGTTCCAACCCCCCTGCCATAAGCAGGGACACCTCACACTAAACCAGGGCACCCAAGGCTTCATCCAACCTGGCCTTGAACACTGCCAGGGATGGAGCACTCTCAGCTTCCCTGGGCAACCCATTCCAGTGCCTCAGCACCCTCACAGCAAAGAATTTCTTCCTTAGATCCAATCTAAACCTCCCCTGTTTCAGTTTGAACCCGTTCCCCCTTGTCCTGTCACTGCAGTCCCTAATGAAGAGCCCCTCCCCAGCATCCCTATAGGCCCCCTTCAGCTACTCCTTCATATCCACATTAATCCCAGCAGGTCGATATGGCCCTGGATAGCGCTGAGCATCTTCCAGAGGGAGGTTTTATCTGCTGGATGGGCTCTGATCCATCTCCTGCCCACCTGGGATCCTCCAAGACAGAGGCAGCAGCAATGCAGCCAAGAACTGTCTGCTCCACAGCAGCAGGATGTGGGCAATCAGCACCAGCTGTAGAAGCCTTTATATCACTTGCTTTTCAGACAAGACTTTGGTCTTGGTCCAGCGACTCCTGGAGGGTTCTTCCCTCCATAGAGGGATTTTCACTGCCTGGGTTTGCAGTGCTTATCCCTCAGGCACTGGGAGCCCACAGGCAATTTGAGGAAGAAAATGGGATGCCGGTGTTCAAGAATCACAGAATCCCAGCCTGGTTTAGGTCATCCAGCTCCAACCCCTGCCACAGGCAGGGACCCCTTCCACTGGAGCAGCTTGCTCCAAGCCCCTGTGTCCAACCTGGCCTTGAGCACTGCCAGCGATCGGGCAGCCACAGCTTCTCTGGGCCATGCCCCTGGGCCAGCGCCTCAGCACCCTCCCAGGGAACAGCTTCTGCCTTATCTCCAACCTAAGCTTCCCCTGTTTCAGTTTGAACTCATCACCCCTTGTCCTGTCCCTACAGTCATAGAATCATAGAATAGTTTGGGCTGGAAAGGACCTTAAGATCAGCCAGNCCATTGCCCTTGGCCTGCCCCTACAGGCCCTTGTCCCAAGCCCCTTTCTCTCCAGGTTCCCTGCAGCCCCTTTAGGCCCTGGAGCTGCTCTCAGCTCTCCCCTTCAGGAGCCTTTTCTCCCCCAGGCTGCCCCAGCCCAGTTCTCTCAGCCTGGCTCCAGAGCAGAGCTGCTCCAGCCCTCGCAGCAGCTCCATGGCCTCCTCTGGGTTGCAGAAAACCATGTAGGAACAAAGCAAAAACTACAACGTAGGAGAGAAGTCTTCACATCTCCATCCTGAGATATTTTTAGCTGAAAGGCACAAATGCATCACCAAGATATAAAAAGAAAGCTCCCACTGCTCCTTGTGATGGAGACTTTGGTGCGGTGCTCTGCCTGCTGCCCACCCCAGTCAGACACTCACTCACCCCACAATGGGATGGGAGCAGAGACTCTCAGGGGGGTGGAAAGGAGCCCATTTAGGAAAGGAACAGTCTGTGCTCACCTGCCTGCCCACACGACACCCCAGCACAGCTCTCTTTGGGGGCAGGCAATCCTCATGCTGTGGGAAGAGCAACAGACTCCTTGCGTATACACATGGGCACAATGCAGCGTATGTGGACAAGCTTTTCAGATCCTGATCCTTGGAATAAAACAGTAGCATTACAAAGAAACTCTGTTAGATAGAACCACTTTCCTCTTACCATTATCTGAATGGAAAACCAGGATGGATTTCTATAAGGGGACTCCTCATATAGCTTCATCTGTGTCCATTCTGTTGTTCGGGGTAAAAAGGACCAACTTTTTCTGTTCTTCATGGGGAGATAAAGGCTTTGATTGCCACTGGCCAGCTCTCACCATCAGGCTGTGCTGCCTTTTGGTGTCAAGAATGTGATCATACCATGGTGTGGTGTCACAATGCTGCATATCCTGCACACATCCTACCCCCTCTAGCATGTCAAAGGGGCCACATGAGGAACCAGGGACACCTACAGCTTCTGCTGCAGGCTCAGCCCCAGGAGACACAGGCTGGGTAAATCACAGACTAGTTTGGGTTGGGAGGCACCTTAAATCTCACCTAGTTCCAATCCTCTGCCACACGCAGGGACACCTTCCACTAGAGCAGGTTGATTCAAGCTCCATCCAACCTGGCCTTGATTTGCTGCTCTTTGTTCTTTTCAGGTTTCCAGCAAGCCTGAAAATGAGAGAGAGATTGTGTTTTCCTGGTTTAGCATGAAACCAGAGCCTTCCAACCCAACCATCCTGCAGTGCTCTGCAACCCTCCTCTTGCCCCCCCAGTCATTAGCTGGTAGAAAGGATGTGCATGTGGGGACCACCATGGCCTGTTGCTTCTTGGCAGCTTGTGCTGAGAACTAAATGAAGTTGGATGGGGTTAGAACTGGATGAGCTTTAAGGTCCCTTCCAACACAAACCACTCTATGATTCTATGTTTCTATGAAATCAGACCAGATGAAGCAGACCAAGGCAGACCCCATGCCTGCTGCTGTGCCCAGTCATGCCAGCAAGGCTCTACTGGGACCTAGGACCATGGGACACTGTGACCTCCTGCAGAAGAGAAGCACCCAAGCCAAGGCAGTGCTGGCACTGGGTCTCTCCATCCTTTCTATGCTCTTCCTGTTCTTTCCCATTATCAGGTGTCTGCTCAAAGGGGAGGGCAAAAGGAAACAATTAGGGGTAGCAGCACCAGCCTAACATGCAGCAATCTCCATTAACTGGGAGGCTGCTCTGCTGCCATTAGCTTTGAGGCGCCTTCAGCATTTTCATTAGCTCTTGGATGCTTTTGATGTACTTAATTTACGCCACAGATGATGGCAGCTGATGATTAAGATGTGCTTTCACTCTCGTAGAGTGCGCTGAGTACCTTGTAGCTACAGACCATGCATATCAAGAGCTATTGCTTATTATTCAGAGCTGTTACATTAATCATGTGCCTGCTTTGCTCTGGGAAGAGGAATTAGAATATAGCAGTATTCTGTCTGCTTGTTTTTAAAACACATCTGTGGGTGGACACTGCAGCTACTGCTCACATCCCTCTCTTCCAAGTGGCAGAGCTGCTGTTTGTGATTCTCCTCCCTGGTATTTTCTCCTGACACTGATTTGGTTGGCCAGAGCCAGGAAGGAAGCTGCCTCCAGCCAGTCGATGAGTGCTGCATGGAAATCATAAATAGTGCTAATTGAAGAATGTTTGAATTGCTGGGCTGCAGAGATGAAACCTTGGAACAGCTTTAAATGAACAGCGCTGTAGTATTTTTCCTCCAGCAGAGAGACAGAAGGCCCACAGTGCCATTATCTCTGTCCATTAAAAGACAATTTGACACCTTGTAGTCAATACTGCTGATCAAGTTCTCAGACATGCACTGCAATACAGTTTCTGAGCATTATTTAAGAGCTCTACAATAGCAGAAAGCAAGGAACTGGTTTTTAAGTGCAAAATTTGAGCCAGGCTTTAAAGCAAGCTTGAGATGCTGAAACACAGATTTAAGGAAAACCTGAGTTAATGCTCCACTTGGTCCATGTTGCTTGGTGGAGAAACCGAATGACAGGGTTACATTACTGCTGGGAATACATACCTAGCTGGTCAAAGCTAGGCACTGCCAGTCCTCCCTATGTCCTGAGAGGGTAAGTGCATCCGGAGTGCCTGAGCCCTCACCCAGCCACCAGCACATCTCTCAATTCACTCAGGATGTTGCACAGAGAATTCGTAGTCACCTGTGCTCACCTCGTGACGGGGGAGGCTGCTCTGGAGGCATCACGAGCAGCTCGACAAGTTGTACCGGTGTCTTCTGTGACCCTGCCTCATCACATCTGAACCTGTGAAGAACCCTGCAGAAAACCAGCGAGTTCCGGGACTGAATGAAGGGGAGGAAGGAAGAGACAAACAATATAAAGTGCGAACTAGCGAGTTACCATTCTGCATGCCACATAGGAACGGGGTGGCAAGGATGTCTCCGAGCTGAGGAGTTTACAGGAGGCACAAATAGCTCCATGAAAAACATGGTGGTGCTGCCTCATGAAGAAGCATGCTGTTGGCAAACTGCAGTTAAGGACCAAGCCTGTAGGGTAACACAAGAGCCAGTTCAACCAGGCTGCAGAGCTGCTTGTTGCTGCTGAGGAATGATTTTACCTGAGTGTCTTTCACTGGAGTATCTTCTGATTCCAAACTACCCCACATAGATCTATTCACTTTACCAAACTGCACTTACTCAAACAAGGCTAAAGCGTTTACCTCCAATGTATACTCCTCACACTACAAAGCACTAATCCTTAAAACCATTCCTTTAATTCAAAGTGCTCCTCCATGAGAAAGAAAACTTCAGCATGTGTGCAACAAACTCCTCAAACATCATCTGCAACAGGCACATACTTCACTGTTGTTTTAGCCAAAACTCACTCATCGCTCCTCAGAAACAGTGGATCTTCAGCTATTCCCCAGTGAGTCCAAGGGGTGTAATTCTACAGCTACACCACCCCTCTGCAATAACAACGTAATTAAAGACTGCTGGTTGTAAGAGCGCAAGAGGAACCATGCCAGTGCCTGTTCCAAACTCACCAGACCCAGCTGAGGAGGAGGCAGATCCCAGTACCAGGTTTATGAAGTGCCATTCACTTCCAAGTGGAATGTGACCACTGTTTTGTAATGATTAGGGAGCATGCCAAGAAATACGGTGTTCTTCACTCTAGCCATAGCTGTTCTCCACATAGCTCCCTGGAAGGCTGTGCAGATACTGCCCTGTGATTTAGATTTGTGTAGAGCTCTTAAGAGCCAACATCTTGACAGGCACCAGTTCAATTAAACCAAATTTCCCTCCTTATAAGCATGAGAGATTACACACAAAAATCAGACAGCTCAGCTTATATGGAAACAAATTAGACAATTTATTTCTTACTACAGATGTAATTTACAATACAAGTGATGAAGCACAACCCAAATATAGGCTATTTACACAGCATGAAAGGCAGCCATACCAGCAAGCATCGCTTGCTCCCAGGCTGGGACAATCACCATCCTGCACCAGGAGCCATCCAGCATCCCCAGCCCAACATCCCCATCACCCAACTGAGCCTGTGGGATCTCCTCTCATAGGCACCACAGGCAGCCTGGGGGACCTGCCTGTGATTCTCTAGGGCACAGGCAGCTCTGAGCCCATTTTCATTGAATCCCAGCCTGGTTTGGGTTGGAAAGGACCTTAAAGCTCCTCCAGCTCCAACCCCTGCTCCCACAGGCAGGGACCCCTTCCACTGGAGCAGCTTGCTCCAAGCCCCTGTGTCCAACCTGGCCTTGAGCACTGCCAGGGATGGGGCAGCCACAGCTTCTCTGGGCCATCACCCTGGGCCAGCGCCTCAGCACCCTCACAGGGAACAGCTTCTGCCTCAGAGCTCAGCTCAGGCTCCCCTCTGGCTGGTTAAGTTTTGTCTGTAGTAGTTGCTCCCTGCACTCTGCCAAGCCCCAACCCTCAGTGATCTCCACATCACACCCAGGGAAAACACCGCAGTGATGACGAGATGTTACAGAACACCTCGTCTGTGTGAATAATTACAGATACAGGCTGCCCTGCCTTTGCACAGGCATCTCTGTGAAGGCAGTGGGAGTTGTAGAGCCATTAGTAGCTCTCATGACATTTCAAAAAGGCTTAAATATAAAATGCCTTATAGAGGTTTCAAAGACTGGAACTGAAATAGTCTTTGCCATAACAATTGTGAGATGCTAAAAACAACCTGTAGAGAAGCATTGCGTGTGTGGATGTGAAAGAACAAAGAGATCAAGATCCATGCGCAAAGTTAGAGAGCAAAAAGCAAGAGTTCTTCTCAAGCAAAGCCCTTATGGATGCTTCTACAGCTGCCCTTCAGCTTGACTCACTCCTGACCACAACAGAAGGGAAGGTTACACACAGCAGTGGCACAGATGACTGTACCAGTCAGCACCACAGGTCCAGCATGGGAAGCTTGTGGGATATCACCTCCAATGAGATCAGGTATAAAGCCTTTGCATCAGTGTGGCAAATGGGCACCTTTACCTTGGCAAGCGTAACATCTCAGCACTAAACACTTATGCAGAACTTGAGTTTCTCAAACAATGAAAAGTGAGATGTCCTGTGGAATCAAACGGCATGAGAGCTGTACTTGGGGAAAACTCCTCTGGCACATGCAGAGCCAATTGATTGCATAGGAGCAGCCCAAGGAGACCAAAACCCACTCACAAACAGACATAGGAGTCAACGGAGCATGAGGAGCCAGCATGGATTATAAGAGTTGTTCAGTATGTGAGATATCAACATGGAGACAAGCTTCAAGGCTCTGCGTGTTAGTCTGCAACACATGAGCAAATGATGGCTGAAAAGACCCTTCTTGAGCATCTTACACACAACCCCAGCACTTAGTTACTAATAGACACTAATGCTTTCAAACTAAGAAAGGGTATGTACTTTCTAGCATCTCCTGCTCCATATTTTGTTTAATAATAAAATCATTCCACTACAAAAGTGCTATAAAAAGAAGCAGTTCCTCTCTTCCATGTCTCTTGCATCAAGACTATGTTGCTGTGTAAAAATCACATCTACAGTGCAGTACTGAAGTGCTTACAACCTTCTGCTCAGAGCAATACATACGCAAAGTAGATCTACAGCACAGGTTCAGAGAGAGTACTTGCACTTGAAATCCTCCTCAACCATGCACTGCAGATGAGGCTCATCATGCTTGTCTCTTGTTAAGAACACCCAAAACAAAGAAAAGTGGAAGGAGGGAGACAAGAGACTAAGCTCATATCTCCAAACCTTTCATTTGTGGGAAGTGACTGCTGAAAGTTTCCATCTGAGAGGAGTTTGCTTTAAACTTGCAGCTTCCAGGTATAGATGCTTCTTCCCAGAGCCGTGTGACCTGGATCTGTATTAAATCTCAACTAAAACCTGGGTAACTTGGATGAAATAAGAGAGGGTGGGGACATAAATATCCAAGAGAACTCCAGGAAGACTGCAAACGTAGCTTCAGCCACGTGCAAAACCAGACTGCCAGTTGAGAAAGATGAATTGCCACTATAAGCAGCTACTACATTGGCTGCTGCTCACAACAACCCAATCACCTTCATGGAGGCAGCACTTGCCTAAGGATGTGAAGAATCACCCCTGCATTTGGAGCCAGAACACATGGAAGCCCCTGCCTCAGTGAGCAGGGAGGTCAGAGCAAGGAGGGGGGTGAGAAAGCAAACAGCCTGATCACATGCAAGTATAGCTGTAATCACTCTTGGAACTGAAGCAGGCTCAGGAATCACACAGAGCATGGGAAATGTGAACTTCTTACATGGAAAACGGAGTCTCTGGTAGGCAAGCCAGTCTGTCTGCCAAAAACACAAGCATCTGGAGCCACATCCACATTCATTTGCAGTGCAAATGCTTGGCTTTGATAAAGATGGATTCCTGAAAGCAATTTCTGAAGTATACACATTCTAAATATGATTTCTTTTGAGCTAACAGGCTGAAACATTGAAACCTAGCACGTACTCACAGGAACAGAGATGTTTGTTTCTGGCTGACATTCTCCTATACACTTCTTGCGTTACAAACTTCCAGTCACATGTAATTGCTAGCACTGAACATTTATTGGTTTTTAAGAAATAAACATGCAGAAAGCCAACCCCTTTAAACCCAACACATAAAATAATCCAGTGGAGATCCAAGAGAAAAGCAATAGCCCTGTAAGGCATGGATTTGTCTGAAACCTCCAGCAGAAATGCATTTTCTATGGGAGTCCACGCTCCAGCTTTGCCCAGCCAAAGTCAGTCACATAACAGAGCACTTGCCTTGCAGTTTATCTTTCTTCTGCTGCTGCTTGGACTTCTTTCCGTCCACCTGGAGACTGACAGTTCTCCTCTTCTCCAGATTCAAGAGCTCCTGGAAGAGCTCCTGCACGTTGTAGTTCATTTTGGCTGATGTCTCCATAAAGGAGCACTTCCACTTGCTGGCTAACGCTTGCCCCTCGCTAGCATCCAGCTCCCTCTGGGTCTCATCGCTTTTGTTCCCCACCAGCATTATGGGGATTTTTTGGATGTCCCCTTTAATCTGACAGATCTGTTCGAAGATGGGCTGGAGATCTTCCATGGACTGCCTGCTAGTGACGGAGTACACCAAGATGAAAGCATGCCCTTTGGATATAGAGAGCCTCTGCATGGCAGGGAACTGATGGCTTCCCGTGGTGTCTGTGATCTGAAGGGTGCAGACGCTCTTGTCGCAGCTGATGACCTGCCGGTACGTGTCTTCGATCGTGGGGACGTAGATTTCCCTGAAAGTTCCCCTTACAAAGCGCAGGACCAGGGAGCTTTTGCCAACCCCTGCTGCTCCAAACACAACCACCCTGTAATCGTTGCTTTGTTCAGGCATGTTTGCTGCGCTGCCGAGACAACTGAAGGCTTTAACTGGAAAAGCCGGAGTTCTTCGAGTTTACACCCCTTTACACAGAGGTGGCCTTTATAGAGAGGTGGAGATGGGAGAGGGGAAAAGAGAAAGATGTGCAGGGGGAAGAGAAAGAAAAGGAAATCACTCACACCAGTCTTGGAATTTCACAGAATCCCAGACTGGGTTAGATTGAAGGGACCTTAAAGCTCCTCCAGCTCCAACCCCTGCTCCCACAGGCAGGGACCCCTTCCACTGGAGCAGCTTGCTCCAAGCCCGTGTCCAACCTGGCCTTGAGCACTGCCAGGGCTGGGGCAATTTTACACTATGTTATTGAATCAGCAATGCAATAAGTCACTCCCCTCCCATCCCTTTTTGCATTAAACGTAAATAAGCCCCTGCCATCCCTGCCCAGCCGTACACCCCATGCGCACGTAACGTTATGAGAGGTGAAAACGAACTCACCTGTAGCCATCGGCTCCAGCGTGCGGTGAAACGGGACCGGTCTCGCCTCCCATCAGCGGGAACCGCGCCGCCCGCGGCCGGGGCCCCGCCGCTGCGGGGATGGGCGGGGATGGGCGGCCCCGAGCCCGCCTCCTCCTCAGCGCTGCTTCTTCTCCTTCTCGGTCCCGGGCCCGCTGCCGTTCAGCCCGCAGAGCCCCGGGCCGGGCCGAGTTACTCCCACCACCCTATGGCTGGAGTTTAAAGCGGGTTTCGCTGCCCCGCTCCGAAGGCGGGCCGGGGTGCACCGCCGCGCAAAGCAGCGGGGTAGACCTGATGTACGCCTGCCTCTGAGGGGAGACCAAGCTCCTTGGCGCTGAGCTCCACCGCTTGGGTTTGGCTCCCTCATGCTGGCAAATAAGGAAGAGTTGTATTTCACATTCACAAGTAGTAGTTTTCACAGAACCCCAGCCGGGGTTGTGTTGAAGGGACCTTAAAGCTGCTCCAGCTCCAACCCCTGACACGGGCAGGGACCCCTTCCACTGGAGCAGCTTGCTCCAAGCCCCTGTGTCCGCTCCTTCGCCCCAAGCACCCTCCACGACGGCAGATCTCGCACGTTAACCCGCTGCCAACAGCAGGCAGCCATGTCCCCCCTGCCACACCACCACCACCACCACCACCACCGCCACGTCCAGGAGCCCGCAGAGCCCCGCCGCCCGCCCGCACCTCCCGGCCCCTTCCCTGCCACCGCCACGGCGGGCGGGAGAGGGCGCCCCGCGCCCGGTTGCTGCCTCACGGCCCCGCGGCGGGACGCGGCCGGGCGCAGCCCCTGGGCCCGAGCCCAAAATGGCCGCCGGCCCCTATAGGGGAGCTGAAGCCGACCCCCGGGCTGAGGGTGGCCGCCCTCAGGCCCCAACCCGCGGCTGCAGAGCCACCGCCCGTACCCTGATGGGCAGCACAGCGGCCTCCAGCCGGGGCCAGCCCGGCTCGGTAGCGGGTTGATGTGCACAGCCGATCGGCCGTGTTAAAGCAGCGCTCGCTGCGCTGGCTGGCGGGGGTCAGCTCTCCTCTTTCCGGCTGCTGGCTGCAGGGAGCCGGAGGTGCTACATCTGGAGCAGAGGCTCAACTACGTTATCTGAAGGTCCTTTCCAACCGTAACCATTGTGTGATTCTGTTTGTCAAGCGGACAGGCACAATTTGTTGTTGATTTCCTGAGGATAAAGCCAGTCTCAGCCTGTAACAGCAACACCTCCCATCCTGACGATTAAAGCCAGCCCTGTGGCTGTCTAACCCGGATTGGGTGCGTTGCCTGGATGAGAATTCCCGGTTTTAATCTGGAATGGGGTGTTTCTCCCTCAGTAGGACCCTGGGCTCGGAGCAGAGCTTTCCGTCTGGAAGCCTGCAGGGAGACGCAGGGCACTGGGCAGCCATCAGGGAGGTGTCAGCATGGAGCTGCTCTGCCTCAGGGGAGAGGGGATGGTCCCCAGCCGGGCACTGGGGAAGCTGCACTCACAGAATCCCAGCCTGGTTTGTGCTGAAGGGACCTCAAAGCTCACCCAGCTCCAACCCCTGCTCCCACAGGCAGGGACCCCTTCCACTGGAGCAGCTTGCTCCAAGCCCCTGTGTCCAACCTGGCCTTGAGCACTGCCAGCAATGGGGCAGCCACAGCTTCTCTGGGCCATCACCCTGGGCCAGCGCCTCAGCACCCTCCCAGGGAACAGCTTCTGCCTCAGAGCTCAGCTCAGGCTCCCCTGTTGGGGCAGGTTCAAGCCATTGCCCTTGGCCTGCCCCTACAGGCCCTTGTCCCAAGCCCCTTTCTCTCCAGGTTCCCTGCAGCCCCTTTAGGCCCTGGAGCTGCTCTCAGGTCTCCCCTTCAGGAGCCTTCTCTCCCCCAGGCTGCCCCAGCCCAGCTCTCTCAGCCTGGCTCCAGAGCAGAGCTGCTCCAGCCCTCGCAGCAGCTCCATGGCCTCCTCTGCCCTCGCTCCAGCAGCTCCACGTCCCTCTTGTGCTGCTGCCCCAGAGCTGGAGCAGGACTCATGCACAGCTCCATGCATTTGGCACTGAAAGTGTCCCGTGTGTTTAGGTTCCTGCAGGGATGTATTTGGGGAAATTACAAATTTTCTCCCTTTTTAATCCAGGCAATGCTCATGTCCATCTGGAACAGTTGCCCTTTTTCACCCACCTTTGCTGTGGTTTTTAAGTGCTGGTAAACCCACAAGCCACTGTCTGTAACAGGCACCAGGTCCCACATATTCCATCTGCTGCTGTTAGCTCCTCAGATTTAATCACCTCTCACCTTCCCTTTGCTGGAAAACAGTTCCTGCCCCTCCTGCGGCTGTTGGATGGTTCTCTCTCCAGGCAGGAGGACTTGCTCACAGCAAGCTGCAGAACCTGCACGTCATTCGCTTTGCCTGAATCCTGCAATTCATGGGGATTTCCAGGTCTGATTTAAACCCCATCATTTCTGGTGTTTGTGAGGCATTTATTAGCCATAATGAAACGCTCACTATCCTATCTCAGCTAGCCACGTGTGCTCAAAGGCAGATAGCCCGTATTCAGACATCTTCCAGGCTCTCCATGGTTTTGGGTGGGTTACCATTCCTCAGATACTGTCCATCTGAGCCCAATTAGGCGTTCAGCCTGGGATCTCACCCATTTTGGCAGGTCTCTCCCAACCCAGTGGCTGTGTTTTGCCCACAGGAGGCAGCTGAGCAAGGCTTCAGCTATGTCCTACCTCACTGGGCACAGAACCGAGCCTGGAGGCAGCTCTTTGTAAGAGGTATTTGATAAGTAATGTGATAGGAAAAGCCAACAGGCTCCTGTTCTGGGAAGGATTTGTGACTCTCCTCCAGTAAGAACAGTAGGAAAGGAGCTGTGAGTCAACTTGGCAGAGGCAAAAGAGTGGGAAGGTCTCCAGCCTCCCTGGAGAAAGGATGGAAAGACTCGTGCTGTGCAGCACCGCTGTCCTGCATGGGACAGACTGACCGAGGAGGGATACAGCTTAAAGGTGCTGGCTCCGTGCCCTGCTCTTGGGCAGGGTTTGCTCAGGATGGAGCTGGCACCCACCAGAGAAATGTTAAATGGAAGTTTCCAATGGAAATGGGCTGTTTGTGAGGGCCCCTTTGTAAAGCAGAGCCCAGAGGGAGCAGGGGGTGAGGCACCGGGTGCTGCTTTGCCTGCTACCCCCAGAACTGCCTGAGGAGCTCCTGGAGCTGTGTGGTGGCACAGGACAGCAGAAGGGATGGGTGAAGAGAATCAGGTCCCTTTCCTGTAGTGACTTTGCCAGGGATTGTTTCTGTTATGCCAGGAATCCCTTGGGACTCACAGGGATTGCACAAGAGCTTTCCTGGGTTACCCAGCCCAGGCAGTGCTCCTCGCTGCTTTTCTATCCACATTAAGGGTACTAAATCCCCCTTTGCCATTGCTTAGCAAGCATGGGGGACACCCGACCAAACTTCAGCAGCTTCCTTTGGAGAGGAGGGAGGCTGCAGGGTCTTAACTTCAACCTGGATCCACATGGCTGAAATCATGCAGGTCAGCTTTTGGGGTACAGGGAGCACCCTGCTCCATCTTCGGGCACTGCTGAGGTATAGCACAGCACTACCAGCTCCCAAAGGCCCTCATGGTCTTGCTGGAGAATGTCCCAGCGACGTTGGGAGCAGGGCATCCATCCTGCTTTGTCCTCCCTCTGCTCCATTGCTTTCCCTTTGGAGCTCACCAAATCTTTCCTTCTCTTGTGGGAGACACTTGACATTCACAACCCGTTCACAAGCCTTCTTAAGACTGCTTTGAATGTCACTGTGGAGAGGTGTGACACGGCAGCTGGAGGCAGAAAAGGAATTTTCCTCTGGAATTACATCAATTAGTATTAAACCAGAGGATGTGCCAGTGGTGTTTATCAGAAAGGGTGGCTCTTCCCAGTAATGGGAGAGCTGCTCTGCCTATAAAATGTTGGTTAGGAAATGTTCCACAGTGGCTTATCTGTTTTAGAGGCAGAACATCCATCTCATGAGCAAGCTCCTCTGTACCTGGAAGGGTGCCCTTCCTCTGGAAACACGTGAGGGATTTAAGCTCCACAAAGCAAGGATGGAAAAGCAGAAGAGCACACAAGTATCTCATCCTGGACAGAAACTTCCCTTGAGTTAATGAAACAGCCAAAGGATAGGGCATTTTTCAGGATACAACTATTAACCCTGACGAGAAGGACCTGGGGGTGCTGGGTGAGGAGAAGCTCCCCATGACCCAGCTTCAGTTGAGCGCTTGAGCCCAGAACCCCCCCATGTGCTGGGCTGCACCCCCAGAGCGTGAGCAGCAGCTCAAGGAGGGGATCCTGCCCCCCTGCTCCAGCTCGGGCTGTGTGGAACTGGATGGTCTTTAAGGGCCTTTCCAACCCAGCCCATTCTGTGATGCTCAGAGGGGTTCAGGTCGCTGCTGGGACGTTCAAACTCACCCAGTCACAAGTTGTTTCTTCTCTTTTGAAGCTGGGTAACAAGGGTCAGCTCCATCCCTGCGCTGGAATCTCTGCAGCTCCTTGCTCAGCTCTTCAGCCCCAAACCAGCTTTGGAGCCAGGACTCCAGCCCCAGACTTTGAAGAAGACCCAGAAAACGTTTAAGAGCAAAACCCAACAGTTAAACTGTTCCAACCAAAGACATTTCCTAAGGTCCCCAGCTCACCCACAGAAGTCTTCTCTCAACCCATTTCCCTTTCTGATTTGGTTGCCCATAGCAGCACCAGGCAGCCTCCTAGACTGTCGGGTAGTTTCCCCCACTCCTCCCCACGGCCCTGCTCAGTGGCACAGAAACACGAAGCTCCCGAGACCCCGAGCATCACCGTGGAGGCAACGGGAACGTGGAGGCAACGGGAACTTCAAGGCCCGCCGCATTCCTGGAGGTAAGGGATCTGCTCTTCAAGCTCCCGAGCGCAGGGCTGCGGTGGCGGCAGAGGGCAGCAGAGACCTGCCAGGGTACGGTGTGCCCCAGCCGGGAGCCTCGGGCCCAGCCAGCCGGAGGAGGCTGGACGCTTACATTACAAGTCATGAACCTGCCCGTTTGAAAGTCACTGGCTCGGCCGCTGGCTTGGCTCCGAGCAGCGCCGGTGCCTTGCTGAGGCACGAAGCTGGAGCCAACAGAGGCTGCAGAGATGGAGCCACGGGCTCTGCCCGAGACACAGCCACCCGGTTCCCTGGCCCCTGCCAAGGCAGACCCGATTGCAATGGGATCCTTCAAGCTGTTGATATTAATCTGTTGACATCATGTTTTCCGTTACTCCTTAAGTGCAAGTCCTGAGAAACCTTCTTCCTCCTTTCTCCCTTCTAGATTATAGATAGAAAAAGAAGTCAGGGGAGAGCAGGCTGAAAGAATACAGCAGCAGATGGAGGACGCCCAAACAGCATTGCAGAGGGGGAAAAGCAACATGTAAAGTTCACAGCAAAGATGCAACAGCTCCAGGGCTGGCAAACAGGGACAGCAAGTGCAGGGCATGGAGGATGAGGGGAAATAAGAGAGGCTGAGAGAGCCAGGCTGGGGCAGCCTAGGGGAAAGAAGGCTCCTGAAGGGGAGAGCTGAGAGCAGCTCCAGGGCCTAAAGGGGCTGCAGGGAACCTGGAGAGAAAGGGGCTTGGGCCAAGGGCCTGTAGGGGCAGGCCAAGGGCAATGGCTTGAACCTGCCCGAGGGTGCTATGCTTTGGGACAAAACCAGTTGAGCTGCTTGGACAGTTTTGCCCAGCAACAATTGTGTGGCCTGCAGTTACCCAAGCGACAGCCCAAACAAAAGCAAGCCAGGTCCCAGCAGAGCAGCCCCTGGCAGGGACCCGGGCCCACCACAACTCCACCATGTGTATCTTTTATTTCCATTAAAACTACACGGTTTCCAGGCTACTGGAAGCGCTCTGTAAAAACTGAACTCGACCTAACCAAAACCAGAATATATTTTAATAAGAGCCAGGGACTACTTCTGAGACATACAAGTAGGGCTGAGGAATTAGGAAGTAAAAAACCCCCCCAACACACACACATACACACCCCCCCC
>NDXB01016750.1:41178-59325 GCA_002631895.1 Agapornis roseicollis
CCCCCCATAAACAGGTTGTTAGCGTTTGACACATGATTTGGTTTGAAAGCTGCAGCTCCCTCATTGTGAGGAGCCTTTACAAAACACAGTGCTACCCTAAGCTCGAAACAAACCGTGGACACATCTATGGGAACAATATAAATATCACGTAAGAACCCAACGTAAGAAAGGACGTTAAAGTTGCAAAGTCGAGCACAGGGGTGATGTGCGCCGATTCAGTTCACTTTGTACCCTAACTACTGCAAGTAGGAACACTGCTTGTTCCTTGGTGGGGGTTGGAATGAGATCTTAAAAGTCCTTTCCAACCCAAACCCTTCTGATTCAAACCTTGGACCTCCCAGTGCTTATTTTCTGCGTGTAAACTGCCCACAGTGACATTGTGCTATTGTGCTGAAGCTGTGGTTGCAGCACTTATTCCTTGTGCAGTCAGCGTGCCCCCTCCTTTTATTTCTGTTAAACCACATTTCCTTTCAGGACAGGGGCACTGTCAGCCCACTTTAAAGAAAAAACAGCCCAAGCTTATAAAAACTTCTTAGTGTTCAAGTATCCCAAAAGCACCCAAAGGTAACTTCCGGAAGTAGTTCTTGGCACTTGTGTCCTACGGGGACTCCACATGCTCACACAAAGCAGCACGAGGGACTTCACCCAGTGATGGGTTCAATGTTCCTCAGCTCTGACCTCACATCCTGGCTGAGGTGCAGCTGAGACCTTAGAGCAAGCAGCTCCAGTGCCTAAAAGGGCTACAAGAAACCTGGAGAGGGGCTTTGAACACGGGGAATGGCTTGAACCTGCCCGAGGGGAGACTGAGATGAGCTCTTAGAATCACAGAATCATAGGCAGAAGCTCTTCCCTGTGAGGGTGCTGAGGCACTGACTGGGGTTGGGACTGGATAAGCTTTAAGGTCCCTTCCAACCCAGACCATTCCAGGACTCCATGAATTATCTGATTGCCTCAGCCCAGCTGAAGTATTGACTCATCTCCAGAAAAATGGGAAAGGAAAGCAAAAGGCAGGGAAAGCTGGTGCTGTATTCGGTTACCAACATGCTTGACATGGTGGCAGGGATGGTCAGAGCTGAATGGAGCAGCAGCAGCCCCATGCAGACAGTGGGGTGCGTGCGCAGGGCAGGCAGGGACCAGCATCACTGAGCATGAGCTGTTTGCTGGGGCAGGAATTGGGATGAACCAGTACCTCCTAGTGCAAAGCAGAGCCCTCCCTGCACAGCCTCAGCTCCTGCCCAGAGCTCTCGCTCACAAACCCCGATGTGACAGCAGAGCCAGCACACATGGGCTTTAACTGGACACCATGATGCACACATTGAGATGTACCAGAGAAGGATTAAGGTTTCATAAATCATCTCATTTCTTGTATTTCCCAATTATATTTCCATTTTGCAGCTTTAATAACTTTGACAATTAATGTGCAACTTTAGAAGTTTTAAGAATCCAAGAACAGTATGTCCCTTTTTCCAGGACTGGTACCTGCTATGACTGTTTGTGGCTTTGGAAGCCTCCCTTCTTTCCCTCATCTCTGACCCTTCACCAGCAGCAGCAGATGCTATATTTTAGGGACAAAAGCAGGATGGTGAGTTACCTGTTACTAGCAGTTACACATTACTAGCAGCTAACACAGATGTTTACTAGGGCCAGTTAATGAGGGCGTCTGGATCCTCCAGGCCTTGGAATGTGTGCCTGGAGCAGCACAGACCCTTCTGGCCACACTACTTCCCTCACACACCATCAGCACCCCTCCTAGCTGGTCCCCAGCATGGCCCAGTTTAAGCCTCCAGCCCAGCTCAGTCCCCACTCCCCTGATGTACTGCAGTGTCACAGCCAGACCTGCCCAGGCACAGCCCAGGGGTGAGCGACCTCATTGCCTGATTCTGCTCTCAAAACCCAAATGTCCACATCAGTCCAGTAACCCCTGGAAGAATCCAGCTCTGCCAAGCACACTCCATGCCAGCAGTGCAAGGAGGGCTCAGAGGCACAGGAGCAGAGGACACACTGTCCCTCCGTGGCCTTTCCCTTCTCTCCATGGCATGTAAGCACATAAGAATGAATGAGCCATAACAAAAAGAGGAAGACAACAACAGCAAGGGAAGCCAAAGGGGCCGAGAACAGGCTGTGGGAGCAGTCCCTCTGGGAACTCAGGACAGGAGCCCTCCTTTCTCCTGCAACTCAGCTCAAGCATCCAGTTTTTACACTGCCCTATATTTAACAAACAGCTGTAAAACCTACTGAGAAAGTATGCTGCTGCTTCTACTAGAATCTTATGTATCACACACAGGCTACTCCTTCCGCCAGCTGTGCATCACCCAAGTGACAGGGGTTTGCTGCAAGGCTGTACTAAAGACCTCAAGCAAGGTTCAATACAATTATAGATGGTGGAATTGAATGTTCTTACAATGAAGCTTTAGTTCCCCCCAACCAACACCTTGTTGAAGTTGCACACAAGAAGATGCTCCCAGTACCTAATCCATGCTCCCTGCCTAAGCTCCCAGCACCATTTTTATGACAGGCACACAACAGCCAAACAACAACTGCCCAACATCAGCTCTGCCCCTTCCCTACATCTGAACAGGCGACTTTGCAACCTTAATGCTTTTCTGTCTGGTTTTTACGTGCTGGAGTGTAACGCAATGGACATATCCCTCCCCCCAGAAATGACTACACCAGGTTAAAAAGAGTTTACAAATGCTCTGCTCGGTGTCACGGTCCGTGGAACACACGAGGCATGGGGTGCTCGAGGAGCAAGGCAGGTCAAAGAGGGCTCCTGCCACAGGCCTTGTGCTGTCCTCTGCTCTCCACCCCAGTCTGGGTCCCGATGAGGCCACCTCAGCGTTACTCCTGAGCCTCCTTCCGAGCCAGCTTGTAAACCTCTGTGGGCCCGTCCACGTGGGTGATGGTGGTGGTGAGCTGGAGCTCTTCCCCGCTGTTCACACCCAGGTCACCTGAGGAACAAAGTGGTTTCATTAGCTCCATCTCACAATGAAATATACTTGGGAACTAGAAAGCAAAAGATCCATTTTATTCCCATCAGGCTTTCGGGAGCTACTTGTGTTAGGGACTGTGCAATGTTTCTATAAATGTCTTCCTGTTAGAAAGAAGCCATTCCCCCAGGACAAGGGGGAACGGCTTTAACCTGACAGAGGGGAGATTTAGATTGGATGTTAGAAAGCTGTTCCCTGTGAGGGTGCTGAGGCGCTGGCCCAGGGGGATGGCCCAGAGAAGCTGTGGCTGCCCCATCCCTGGCAGTGCTCAAGGCCAGGTTGGACACAGGGGCTTGGAGCAAGCTGCTCCAGTGGAAGGGGTCCCTGCCTGTGGCAGGGGTTGGAGCTGGATGGGCTTTAAGGTCCCTTCCAACCCAAACCAGGCTGGGATTCTGGGATTACCTAAAATGTCTGCTAGGAAAAGCAAACTATCATTTGCATTGCGTTTTAAATGCTGGGTGTGCACTTTGGCCAAAAGGCAATATACTCGTAAGGTATCACCCACGTTACACCACTCTTGTTGCCATGACAGCCTTCAGATCTTAAAGGCATTTACCATTGGACTGGTCTTCACCATAGTTCTTGTGCGATGGCGCATACAGGAACATGAGGGCAAACACATAGAGGTTCCACATCCCATAGATGCCGGTGAAGAAGGCGCTGTTCACTTGTATCGTGATGTCCCCCCACTTCCAGTGGCCTTCGGTCACCTGCCAGGGAGAAAGCAGACACGGGCTGGTCAGTAAGGCCAAAGTCTGCACAAAGACAGAAGTGATCCCCTAGAGCATCAACTTCAGGCCAAGGTTTGCCACCCAAAGGGTAGTACCCAGGAGACAACCTCCTTACCCCTGAAAACATTATTCTTCCATAAATAGAGCTTTTATAGAAGGAAAACCAAGCTGAATAACGCAAAGTGCTCACATGCTGAATGCTGCCTTGCTGCTTCTGGCTCACAGAGAGGCCGGGGCTGACAGCACCAGCCTCAGACATGCAGAGATTTATCAAGGTTTAAGGAAGTGTCATCACTATTAATGTTACTTGAAGATATACACACTGTTCATACTGAAATGTTGGCTTTCTGGTAAAGAAACAGACATAAGGGGGAAAGACAAAAGTTAAATGAGCTTAAACTAGATTAGCTCAGTGACAGTACAAGGGGAATGGCTTTAACCTGTCAGATGGGAGACTGGGATGAGCTCTTAGGCAGAAGCTCTTCCCTGGGAGGGTGGCGAGGTGCTTGTCCTGTCCCTACAGGCCCTTGTCAAAAGCCTCTCTCCCAAATGACATCTTTGAAACAGATGCAATCTGAAAAGTCACTTGGAGTAAACCTTTAGGTTCACTGTAGTAGTGATACAAGGTCATTTGTATGGAGATGGCCTCGGGGCTCAGAATAAACAGGTCCAGATACTGCTGAGAACAGCAGGGCTGCAGAGTGGCCACCAGGGAAGACTGAACTCTGTTATTTCTCTGTGGCCATACAGAGCCACCAGGTCCTTTCAATGTGACCAGAACACTCTCCACTCTTGCTGAGTTCTCAGAAATGACTTAAGCCCTGCTGGCTGATATTTCAAACAGCACAGCCCAACCCTTCCTGTGAGCCAGGGGCCTTTGTGAAGGCTTCAGGCTGAGCAATTTTATGGCAGTGCTTCAAGTAAGTGAAAACAGCTTCTTAAACAGCAAGTTGTTATCAAACCTGCTGGAAAGAGGCAGATCTCGTCTGATCAGTGAGTTGTTAGTGGCTCTGGGGCTGGGGCTGATGCACTCTGAGGAAGCAGTTTTATCCCTCACCTGGCTCACGATGAAGAAGATGACTGTCATTGCTGCGCACGCCAGGGTGATGAGCATCAGGAACTTGAACCGAAAAATCAGCCCCTGTGCGGAGAGAAACGTCACTGGTCACATTAAGAGACCGCACAACACCCAGCTTGGGTTTCAGCACACACAGGAGACGAGCATTAAAATACAGGCAAGGGAAAAAAAGGGTCCAACCCACGAAACCCCAAAGCAAAACAACCTCCACCCACTCCTCTGCGCCGGGGTCATATTCTCCGCTCCCCACACGTCTGCATTCCTGCCGGATGCTCCCGGGCGTGCGTGTCTGGACACCTCTGCCTTTCCATTACATTTGCCTTTGTGACTGCTTTCCCAGGAGCTCACGTGGATGAGGAGGCAGGTCAGCCCAAGCCAGGGGTTTTCCCTAGGAGGCAGCTCACAGCTTCCGTAGGACAGACACCTGTGGAGAGCCTGCCTGGCTCAGCAGGACCAGGCAGTGTTTCACCTCCACATCTGCCTGGGAGGCAACGGCAGCGATTCCCAACACCTGCCAAAACTACACTGGCTCTTAGGGAAGAACGTGGACTGCAGGAGAAGCTAAGGCTCAAGATCGCTCACTTGGGAATGTGACTGCAGACTGCTCTTGCTCCCACCAGCTTTACGTTTTCACTCGCGAGCTCTTTTTGCTTTGTTTTCGCACGTGAGCTGTTTTCCTTAACCTGTTTCTGGAATTCTGCTGGAAATGTCAGTGTCTGCGTAATTACTGAGCCCCACTGCAACAACAAAGGGCTATTAATGTAACTCTTCCAGATCAGATTCGTGCTGCCTGGACACAGAGCACAGCCCCAGCAGCTCCACAGTACGAGCTGCAGTCCTGTGCTAAAGGGAAAGATGCTTCATTTCTACTTGAAATTCTCTCAATTCCAACTTCCTATCTTTTATGTGCATTCCTGATGGGTGCTAACAGACTTGTTTATATCAGAAGTGACCATTAGGTAAGAGAACAGCATTGGTGTGTCAATATTTATCACCCATGGAAACAACAAGTACTCTCAGCTTAAGCATTACAGTGTGCTCCTTGTGTTTTGCAGCAGTTGAAGACAGCTAGGACAGAAACAACGTACAAAGTCATGGGCTAAAAGCAGGGATAGCAGTCTGAATGCGTCACAGTTTGATCCTGGCAGGACAGTTTCCCTCCTGCAACTTGGCAGGGAAAAGACAACCCCAAAATACTAATTCACATCCTAGGAAACAGGGAGGTCTTAGCAACGCTTTCCATTAAATACAGTCATTAATAATACAGGAGAAATGAGGTGTGAGGACCTGATGTGCTTACAACCTCCAGTGATTTCAATGGTAATTTGGGCAACTTCCTTCTGCTCTCCAGCACTGTTCAGTATGCTGGGAGGTGGCAAGTACTGACACAAAGGGAGAGGGAGCTTACATATTCCATTGGGAATAAAGACCCAAACAAAGAAGAAACTTCACACCAGTCAAACCAAAAGGCATTTAGGGGATTTGAGCAGAAGCAAGCTGGTGAAGATGAGATCTCCCAGTTCAGGGCTGCATGGATAGGGAATGTCTCGGTATAGACTTTAAGGTCAAAAACACATGTATAAAGTAAAGAATCTGTGCAGCGAGGAGGGCTGTTACCTCGTAATGAAGGCGACGAGCCTTGCTCATGGCTGGGAGGCTGGACTGCTTCCCACTGATGTTCCTGAACACTTGGAAGACCATAAAACACAGGAAGAGGAAATAGAGACACAGGCAGATTCCTGCGACTATAATAAAGGCCATCTGGGCAGTGTGAGTCAAGGGAACATGGGATGAGCTGAACAGGGAGAACAGAAACATTATTCAAGTGATTCTCTTCTTTTAGTATCATCCCAAAGGTGAGAACTGAACTTTTAGTGGATGAGTTTGGTGGGAAGCAAGGGCTCTGTGACCCCGGACACACCAAACACTGCCTGGGTGACATTGCCAAGGAGATTTGGGAAGCTGCTGCCAGCCAACAAGCTCCAGCAAGGCTCCTGCAAGAGGGATGGGTGCTGTGGAAGGGGAATCGATCCCATTAATCAAAATTAATGGCAGCATAACAAGCCCTTTCAGTAGGATCTGGAAGAGCAATGCATGGAAATGCCTCAGCAAGGCCTGAGTAACAACAGGAAATGGAGGTCCCCAAAGCAGATGCTGTCCAGGCTGGGGGATAAAGTATCATGGGTGCTGGTGTTATTGTGATGACCCCAGGACCTAAATTCCCCATGCTTCTCTGCAGACCTCAGACACCTTGGAGAGGTTCAGTTCTGCAGCACCAGTCCCTGGGGGTACCAGCTCCAAACCTGCCAGGGCTGCTTCTTCCAAATGACACCAACATCTCCTGCAGTGCCCAAGGCCCACCCTCACAGCCCTGGAATGCCAGAAGGAAGAGGGTTTCCACACTCTCCCTTCTCCCACCAACACAGAACGAGCCTGCCCTGAGCTGGGCTGAAGGATACAGCCAGCTCCGTGCCAACTTCAGTGGTCCAGATGCTGTAGAAGGGGTTCTTCAGCTGCACGCCCCTGCAAAGAGGAGAGAAAACACTGATCTGTCACAGAAGCCAACAAGCTTAACCTGCTGGTCCCTGCTGCAGGAGGTGGCCAGAAGCCTCAGCTCGCAGTGTGCACCTACCTCTCACACATGTCAAAGATGAAGAGGCAGAAGGAGCCAACAGCTATGGGTCCAACCTGCTTCCAGTACCCCGAGAGACGATTCCGCTCGTTCTGGTCCTGATCAGAGGGTCAAGAAGTGGGCAGAAGGAGAAGAAAAAAGGGAAGCAAGTTAGGCTGAAGTCCTCTCGCCTGAGGCAAGCCCCATAGCGCTGTTCCCAACGCTCAACAAGCACAAGGGAGTTGCAGGGTATCGCTGCAACTGGGGCTGGAAGCCACGTTCCCTTCTGTGTGGTACCCACCATCATGTGCTCCCCACAGAAGATGATCCAGAATGACAGGAGCATGGCATAGAAAATGCCTTGTCGAATGTCTCCAAAGAGCAACATCCAAGTCCAGTCAAATCCGATGGAAAACCACTCCACAGGGATGTTAATGAACGTCATGGAAATTCCTAGAGCAAAGATGACCCTGGAGGGGCAGAAATGGAATCTCTTTCCAGCTTGCAAGGAGAGGACAGAACCCCAGCAGCCAAAGCTGCTGAGCAGTGTCACCTCCTGCCAGCAAACCCTGGGGGACTGAGCCCCTGTGAGCAGCTGTGGACAAACACAGCTTCTCATTCCCTGTGGGTTTAATGGGCAAGAAGAGAAGCTATCGAGGTCTCCTGCTCCCAGTGAGCCTGGGTGGAGGGAGGGGACAGGGAAGAGACCATTCCTGTCTCTCCACACATGGATTCTGGGAGCAACAACCACCTTGGTCAGGGCGCTCTTACTTGAGGGTCACCACAGCCAGCGCACAAGCCTGTACTCACTTCTCCAGCAGGACAGGAGCACGTGTCATCAGTGTGATCCGTCTCCAGTACCAGATCATGATGATTAAAATGCTGGGTGTGAGGAAGGTCTTCATGGCAAACCACACTTTTGTAAAGCCTCCGTTCTGATGGATGCCCTAAGGAAAAGAATCAGGGTGGAATGCAACAGCTGTGAAGGGTTTAGCATCATCACTCCATGCTTCTCCTTAGGGGATCTGACAGGAGAGGCATGTAGGCAGTAGTACATGTAAGCACATGCACATCACAGAATCCCAGACTGGTTTGGGTTGAAAAGGACCTTAAATCTCACCCAGCTCCAACCCCAGCCACGGGCAGGGACCCCTTCCACTGGAGCAGCTTGCTCCAAGCCCCTGTGCCCAACCTGGCCTTGAGCACTGCCAGGGATGGGGCAGCCACAGCTTCTCTGGGCCATCACCCTGGGCCAGCGCCTCAGCACCCTCACAGGGAACAGCTTCTGCCTCAGAGNAGCCCCTGTGCCTGGCCTTGAGCACTGCCAGGGATGGGGCAGCCACAGCTTCTCTGGGCCATCACCCTGGGCCAGCGCCTCAGCACCCTCACAGGGAACAGCTTCTGCCTCAGAGCTCAGCTCAGGCTCCCCTCGGGCAGGTTGAACTCCTTGTCCTGTCACTGCAGTCCCTAATGAAGAGCCCCTCTCCAGCATCCTTGCAGCCCCCTTCAGACACTGGAAGCTGCTCTGAGGTCTCCACACAGCTTCTCTTCTCCAGGCTGAACAGCCCCAACTTTCTCAGCCTGTCAAGATGCAGCTGCTCTTTGAGGGACATGGTTTATCCAACACAGGAGAGGGAGCAGGTTCCTATTTAGCACCCAAGGTGTCTGAGCAGGCTTCAGAAGCCCTGAAAGCTCGTACCAAGATGCAGCTTCCACCTCGAGGCGCAGAGCACTCAGGAGGGGGACACTGACACAGCATGGAGAGAGCTGGCAGAATTACTCTCAGACAAGTAACAAGAGCTCATGAAGCCAAGTCACCACCAGTGGGAAGGGCATCAGCCAAATGAATGCATTTCTGCAGACACACATCCCTCCCACCTCTGTCTGCAGTCACCACAGCTCACTGATCCTGCTGGGGGAGGGGGGAGGGAGGTTTTCCAGCTGGGAAAAGCACCAGCCATAAAGGAGGGCAGGAGCAGGGATAGCTGACCACCAACCCAAACATCGGCATCCCATAGCCAACTCCAAGAGAGGCCAGGTCCCCCCTGAACCCTGCCGGCCTGTTCCTCCTGAGCTCCAATCCATAGGAGGCAGGGCTTAATCAGATGGAGGCCTCATCACTCAAGCCAGACTGTGGTGGTGAGGAGAGGACACAGGGGAGCTCTCAGAGCCATGGAGGTGATCCCAAGGCAGTGCAGGAGGGTGGCCCTGCTCCAGGCTTGGAGAGGGCTCCTCAGCAGAGAGCAGTCAATGAGGGCATCCCTTGGGAAGGAGGGAGCTCCCATCTGCAGGCAGGAGCTGCCCACGATGAAGAGCAGGACCTTGCTGTGGATCAGAGGAGCCCCCGGGCAGACAGCACGGACAGAAGCAGGTCAGGCACTTACCACGAGGCGGATGTCCTTGATCTCCCCAATGCCCACGTTGATGCCCTTCCTCTCGTTGACGGGCAGGCGGATGTTGAGCAGGTAGTACTTGTGCGCCACGCTGCCGATCTCCATGAAGGGCAGGAAGTCACAGTCATAGTGGCGGCCCTCCGACTCCAGCGTCTAGAGAAAGGGCACAGAACCCTGCCGTCAGCCTCGGATGGGCTCCTGGGAGGTAACACTGGGGCCACTGCTAGCACTGAGAGCCTGTTCACCAATTCCAGCCTTCCTGGGGAGAGCCTGCGACACGCAGTAGCTTGGGGACATCTTAGAGGGTCTTGTTGGTTTGGGTCAGGGTCCACAGCAAGTTCACCTTTCAGGCTCCTGAATACTCCCTGAAGTCAAAGGAGCCTCTCAAAATGAAGGGCTATGTTGGGATCCAAGCCTCCTCCCTCAGCAAGCACCACTTAAGCCCGAACAAAAGATGCAGCTCCCTCACACGTATCTTGATGTGGAGTTTAAGTCCTGTTTTACTAGCAAGGCTCCTCTCTGTACCTCAGATGTATTCACTGCATAGATGTGGCTGTATGGGAGGGTACATGTGTCACTGGAGATGTAAGTGGGTTGCTGAAAGGGACTGTGAAATGGGAGAAGACACAGGGCTGAAAACCATGGCCTGGGGAAGACACCACATTGATTTAAGCACTGGAATTACAGTCTGCAGCACAGGAAGAAACATCTGGATTTAAACAAGATGCTGTTCTCATCTGGCTGTGCTTGCTGCCCCGAAGCCTTGAAGCCTGGGGCCCTGAGAAGCTGTTCTAACAAACTTCTCCGGGTTCCTGGAGCACTGCAGTGTCCCTGGGGGCTCTATCCCCACCACTCCTGTAATAAGGTTGTGTTCATCACAAGCACAAGATGGAAAGGTCCCAGTTCTCTAAGATGGTTTTGGGTACACAGAGCTCAAAGCATTTTTGTTCCAGGCAACACCTCTGCAACCCCTCTCACCTCTTCTTTACAGTTGTTAAGTTCACCCCCAACTTCACTCCCTTCTCTTGTATCGAACAGGACCGGTGGCACAAGGAGCTCATCAGGTTTTCACAGGTTTTGAGCTGACATGTTTTTAAGTTATGACTGAACAATTCCATGCTTTTAGGAAGCACCAAGGAGGAAAGGAAGACAATTGCCAACGCAATCCACATCCCCCCACCTCCAGCATCCGCAAAACCCCTTACTTTTGGCGAGCCAAAGGTGCATTTTAGCTTCCTGATCTCTATTGCATGTGCTATTTCCTTCCAGTCATCAAACATGTCATCACGATACGCCAGCGACACATCCAGGGTGATCTCTGCGTTCTCTTCTGCAAGAGTAAGGGGACATCAGGCGGTTAGAGAGGAATGACACAGAGGATCAGATGGGTACCAGAGCCTGTAGACACAGAGCGGACCTTACAGAGACCCACAGCTATGGAGGGGAATGGAAGATTTTGCATTCCAAACAATGGAGATGAAATCCCCCTTTTCAAAAGGTTTACCTCCTTTCCAGCAGGGAAGGAAGAATCTTCACTGGTCATAAAGGTCGGACATCCTCCTAATGTCCCATGGCATACAGCTTGTTATGGTTGAGGGTGAAGAGCATTATTTATTCATATAGCATTAGAAATAATAACTCATGTAAAACTGGAGCCCGGACAGCTGCAGGGACACAGCAAGGGAAAAGCAATCCAGCAGCCTCTTTACCAGGGGCTGGCTGAGGGATAAGACGACAGGCTTTTATGTAGACCTTCTGCAGGTAGCACGAGGTGTGCAATAGGTCCTTCTGCTTCAGGAACTGATTATATCATGTCATAGGATTTGCCTTAAATCAACACTGAAATAGCGTTTACAGAAAACCACAACAACGACGAAGTACACAACTCTGGCTGGTTAGCTGAGCTGTATAAAGAAGAAGGCATGAAACTATCACAGAATGGTTGAGGCTGAAGGGAACTTAAAGCTCCAACCCCAGCCGCAGGCAGGGACCCCTTCCACTGGAGCAGCTTGCTCCAAGCGCCTGTGTCCAACCTGGCCTTGAGCACTGCCAGCGATGGGGCACTTCTGTTGCCATGCCTAAATGAACAAAGCCATCTATTAATGTACCTTGTGTTTCTTCTGGCTGCAAGCACATCATCCATAAATACTGAAGCCCAACATCTTGAAGGTCTAAGAAAACACCCCTTAACAACAAGATGCATTCTAGCAAAGAGATGTTGAATGAAGGAAATAACAAGGGTCACTGAGATCTTTGGGTGGATGGGAAGGAAGGAAGCCGGGAAAGGCACTGTGCTCAGTCATAACTCACCACCCAACGTATAAATTGCTTCAGAATTGTCCAGAACCTGGACCCTCTGCTCTTCAGAGATAAAGCCAGGGCTCCCAGGGTAAGAACACACTACTCAAACCTCCTTCAAGAAGAAATGAAAACCCCCTCAACGCCAGCTGTGCTGGCCTTGCTGGAAAACCCCTCAGAAGCAGCCACACATGCTGGAGGTGACGGTTCCTGTATGTGGTGTTCAGCTCAAGCCATTTGCCATTAGGCTTTTGAAACCCTCCCCTCCCCATCCACACCAGCATCCATTTGTTCCTGCCTTTACAGATGCCCCAACGTGCACATAAGTAAACACACACTGAGCTTATGTGTAAGGCCACCACGTCAAGTGCGCATGGGAAGGGGCAGCTCATCCTCTCCTGGACGTGTCCCAGTGAGCGCAACTGCTTTTAGTATGCTCTTGCTAGGAGGCTGCTGCTGCAAGAAGGAAACGAGGCTGAAACAGGCTTATTTAGGTGCCATAACTGAGCAAGTTCATGAATTACAGTTGAAGGCTGCCAAGGAGCAACACATAAACGTGCTTTAAAAACCCAAGGCAAGTCTGTACCAGCTCTACCAGATGTAAAACCCTCCTATTTACCAGGCACAGATCCCAGGGAAGGCTCTGAAACATGTTCTGGAACAAGCATGTGCATGCTGCAACCTAGCCTCTTTTCATAGAGCAGCACACCGAGAGCCACAGCTGCTGGGAAAGCTATGGAAAAGTGTTGCAAGATGGCTACGGAACCACCATCCATGGAGAAGCATTGGAAATGGCAACAGAACCACTTGTGCCACTGATCCAGCACCGCTCTCGCTGCAAACTGCTCACCCCGGCAAGCTCGTGGCACACTTTGAGCTCAGGAGGTCAGAACTGCCTCTGTGGATCTAACCTGAGCCACGCACACATGGACCAAGGCTGTGTCGCTGCACAGCCGGACACCATCAGGCTCCGTCCCATAGGGATGCGAAAGGCTTACACAACATCAGCACTCACAGCTCTGCACCAGGAGCCCTCTGCATGGGAACAGGGCTGGCTGCTCTCCCGGCAGCACATGGGAATGGCTCCAAAGACACATCAAGCCTTGACGAGCTTTGAAGTTCAGCTCTGAAAGCAATCTGCTCTTCGTAAGCCTGAAGGGAGGCTGTGTCATGCCTAGGAGCAAGCAGGAGGCTTTCAAGCACTGAGGGTCTCACATATCTGTCATCTTCAGCTCCATTTTTGCTGGGACAGTGTGGCATACTCACCCCAACCGATGGGAACGGGTGTGGATGGTATCTGTGCTCCGGGCTTGCTATTCATACAGCGTTGGAAGGTGGCTCCATTATGTATCTGACGTGGATGCATCAAGGTCTTTGAGCATTTAGTTTCTTTCCACACATGATCAATAGCATCCAGACTGGTATCAGGCTCCTTTCCACAGCAGCCATTAGTCAGGTTGCCATGAAACATGAATTTGCCATTTCAAATCCACTATTTAGAACACCAGCAAAACAGATAAATGGGAACATAGAGCTAAACATAGCCTAGCTACAAAGAACTACAAACTTCATTTTAGAAGCCATAAAACCAAGTGGAATGCTTGGGATTGAATCCAACAAAACCAGCTTTCATTATTTCCCCTTTGCAGTCCAAATGTTGATGTTGCCATTGAGTATGAAAAGCAGAAGGCAGAAGACGTGTTAGTGTGGGCCTTTACAGGCTGCTGGAATAGAGCCTCCCTCTGAATTTCCATCAGCCTCTGTGTTTGGGCAATGTCCCCCCATAGAAAGAGGAATGTACAAAGATCCTCTGAGACTATCACCTTAAAATACATACAAATACGTGCGTATATACACACACACAAATACATACACAGGGAGAAGGGAGAAAAGCAGCAGCTGATGTTCCACCATGCTTGGTTTCAAGGCACAAGGAAGGTGTTTGAAACCAGTGTTATTTACTATCAAAACAGTGGAGCAAGAGGCAAGGACTCCTGGTGAAGCCAGTCTTTACTTCTGGAAGTACTGAAAAATCAGAGTATTTTAACCATTCCAGGCTGAGCCACAGCAGAAGAGGTAAAACACCTGTAATAGAGAGAAGCCACCGCTGCAAGCCTGTGCTGAGCTCCTCAGACACCAACATGTTTGAGGAAAGCAGTTATTCAGTTCCTCCACACGTGATGATCAAGGTAGAGATTTCTGCCCTATTCAGGACCAAGAGATGAAAAGCCCATGCCAGGAAGCTTCCTCTCTCAAGGACCATGTCCGATCACCTCCTCATGGCGTGCTCCAGGTCAACTTTGCCTACACAGATCTTGTGGATGACATCGAGATTACCTGGAGCCTGGAGAATCACTTCTGGTATCAGCAGCTCAAGTGCTGAGTGACCACCTCACCAGTGCCATTGGATAAGACTCAAGCCCCTACAGAGACAAGACAGGTTTGTTTAGGTGATTATGTCCTCCAGGTATGAAGGATGAGAAGACACACTGCTGCTGGGGTTCCAGCTTTGAGCTTTCTTACTGAGTCTCCATTCGCAAGGCTACACACGGAACCATAGAACCATCAAATGGTTTGGGTTGGAAGGGACCCTAAAGCCCATCCAGCTCCAACCCCTGCTCCCACGGGCAGGGACCCCTTCCACTGGAGCAGCTTGCTCCAAGCCCCTGTGTCCAACCTGGCCTTGAGCACTGCCAGGGATGGGGCAGCCACAGCTTCTCTGGGCCATCACCCTGGGCCAGCGCCTCAGCACCCTCCCAGGGAACAGCTTCTGCCTCAGAGCTCAGCTCAGGCTCCCCTCTTGGGGCGGGTTCAAGCCATTGCCCTTGGCCTGCCCCTACAGGCCCTTGTGCCAAGCCCCTTTCTCTCCAGGATCCCTGCAGCCCCTTTAGGCCCTGGAGCTGCTCTCAGCTCTCCCCTTCAGGAGCCTTCTCTCCCCCAGGCTGCCCCAGCCCAGCTCTCTCAGCCTGGCTCCAGAGCAGAGCTGCTCCAGCCCTCGCAGCAGCTCCATGGCCTCCTCTGCCCTCGCTCCAACAGCTCCACGTCCCTCTTGTGCTGCTGCCCCAGAGCTGGAGCAGGGCTGCAGGGGGGGCCTCACCTCTAGAGATGCTCTGGAGCAAGTCAGAGCCATGCCCCTGCAGTGAGGGGCTCCCCATTACCTGCCATGCTCTGAGCACCAATGTATTTTTTCACATTGGCATTTTACTGCCAGACATTCGGTGCCCAGGATCTTGTCCATGATTCACTTCACTGTGTGACATTCACACAGGACGGCTTTACTCACTGCACAATGGGCTAAAAATAGAGAAGTTGTTTCAGAAGGTGGCCCCGTGCCACCTGCACACTAATACAGCTGTCTGGAAAGGAACATACGCGAGCCAACAGAGGAAACACTAGAATTATTTGCATTGCATTCCCATGCTTCACCAGCAATCTGAAATTACAGAGCCCTCCAAAGAGACCAAAATGGGCTGAACCGGAACAGGAGTCTGCAGTGCTCAGCCAGCCCACTGTACACAAGGGCTTTCCAACTGCAATGAAACCAGGAGACACCTCACTATGTTTTAAGCTCACTAGATAGAAAGAGAGATTAAAACAACAGTGGGTGTGTTTTACAGTGAAAGCCCGTAAAGGCCCCTCAGTGCTTTATGCCATCTCATCCCTAAAGGTGGCATTATCTGATGCCCAGCACTTTGTACTCCTCAGGGATGTTGCATTCCTGGATGTCGATTACATGCTCAGCAATTTCAGGTTTACTTTTCCACCAGGTTAAACTGAGGCAGGAGGAGGCCACCTCTAGGGGCTCCTGAAGCCTCTGGCAGCCAGGGAGCCAACAGCCCCCAGGTTCCTGCTCCAGCTAAGGAAGACGTGCAGAACTGTGGCTGCCCCATCCCTGGCAGTGCTCAAGGCCAGGTTGGACACAGGGGCTTGGAGCAAGCTGCTCCAGTGGAAGGGGTCCCTGCCTGTGACAGGGGTTGGAGCTGGAGGAGCTTTAAGGTCCCTTCCAACCCAAACCAGTCCGGGACCCTATAAACACCAGGGAAGTAGCTCAGCTCCTTAACATCTGCATTTTTAAAACATCAGCGTTTCAAAATCATTCCTGAACATCTGCGTTAAGGAACTGCAGAGCAAGTATCCAAGATGAACGTGATAAAAGGCTGGTTCCTCCTCCTCCGAGTGCCAATCCCACAGGATGCCTGGCCCCTGCAAGCCTCAAATTGACTTTAACGTCTTTGGACCACGCTGCAGGGTTCTGGGAGCCAGCGGAGACCAGGATGTGTCCCCAGGGAGCAGGCAGCAGCTTTAGGCGGGTAAGAGCATCTGCAGTTAGCAGGCAGCGCTGCTTTCCTAGATGATCCCAACAGCTTCAGGACAGTCATTACGAGGCTGACTGGCAGAGGCTTTAACACTGCAACGCCTTCCAGGAGCCATCCCTGGTTTGGCACCAGCCCCTGCTGGCACTGACTCCAGCAGGATGGCTGCTGGCTTTGAGGTCACTCGAGGCTTCAGGGAGAAGCAGCTGGAGTTGTCAGTTTAAGAGAAGAAGCGAGGTTATTTCACATGGTTGGTGTTTCACATCTTCTGGGTTGCCTCTTGAGGAGCTAATTCCAATTACCCCCTCCATAAAGCTCTTGCACTCATGCAAAGTTAGCGGTGAGGTAGAGACACAAATGCAATCATTTCGGCTTAACAAGATTTAGTTTAATAGTTTATAACCTCTCAGAGCACAATCTAGCAAGCAGCAACCACGTTACTCACTAGTTGCTTAGATTTTACACTTCATTTACATTTGGTTCAGCTTGGCACAGAGTGTAGGAAAACAGCATTTGCAAGTACTTTCTTCAGTCCAGGAGGGAAAACCTTCAAGATGGATCAAGCAAGCTCACACCATAAGAAGTATTAAAGTCCCTTGTCTGCAAATGCTCCTTAGCAAACCCACCAGCAGCTACTGAGCTGATAATGACCAGAAACAGAGCCCTTCCCAGCTGCAAAGTGGCACAGCTCACCCTGGAACTTGCCTTCAGTACCCGGAGGGTGGCCCAAGATCAGCTCATCTGCTTTTAAAGCTCAGAACCAGTTCCCACCTTTGAAGTCCCAGAACACAAACACTGACCTGGAAAGGTTCCCTGCACTGAGGAGAAACACTGTCCTAGAATCAGTCACAGCCTGGTTTGTGCTGAAGGGACCCTAAAGCCCATCCAGCTCCAAGCCCTGCCACGGGCAGGGACCCCTTCCACTGGAGCAGCTTGCTCCAAGCCCTGTGTCCAACCTGGCCTGGAATTTTCAAGAGCTTGTTTAGCATCTAAGCAACCTGCTCCCAGGTGCTCAGCCAGGTACAGGCTCCAGCTCAGTGGTTCAACTTCGAACAGCCTCAGAACAAAGAGCTGTTTCTCTAAGCACAACCATCTATTGAAGTCTAAGGAGCTGAAGCCTTAAAACCTTACAAAGCTACTCTGATCTCTGTAATTATCTCTAAAATGCAGAGAGAACACAAATGTAAGCTTTATACAAGCTCATATTTAACTCATCTTAATGATGATACATTTAACAGCCAGGAAGGAACGGGTCAAGGCTGAGCAGCCAAGACAGTAAAGGAGATGTGCTGAAGCTTTCATGACAGCTTCACTTCTACAGCGACCTGGCTGTGAGCTGCCAGCTCCCCTATACCAGAGCATGTTTGCTAGCCCACATCCCAACCCAGCAGCCAGCTTCTAAACCAGAGCTGATCCACCAGACAGTTACATGAACACTAGAGCCAGACCAACAGACAGGCTGTGGCCAAAGAGCTACAGAAGCCCCAGTTCAATCAGTTGGAAAGTGAGTTGTTTATCCCTTTATTTTCATTCTAAAACTGAAATGGGGAGGTTTAGATCGGATCTAAGGAAGAAATCCTTTCCTGTGAGGGTGCTGAGGCACTGGAATGGGTTGGCCAGGGAGGTTGTGAGTGCTCCATCCCTGGCAGTGTTCAAGGCCAGGTTGGATGAAGCCTTGGGTGGCCTGGTTTAGTGTGAGGTGTCCCTGCTTATGGCAGGGGGGTTGGAACTGGATG
>NDXB01016750.1:59342-72577 GCA_002631895.1 Agapornis roseicollis
CCTGGCAGTGGGCCAGGTTGGATGAAGCCTTGGGTGGCCTGGTTTAGTGTGAGGTGTCCCTGCTTATGGCAGGGGGGTTGGAACTGGATGCTCTTAAGGTCCTTTCCAACCCAAAACTATTCTATGGTTCCATTGCTAGGTTATAGCTGTTAGAAGGGTTTTTCCCAAAACCACTTTAAAACACACATACAACTCTTCTTTCAGGAAGGGGCAGATCAGTGCTGCCCTTGCTGCTCCCAATATCATTTTGCAGTGTTACTTCTGAGTTTGGGGTTTTTGGGGGAGTTTGTGTTTGTTGGGTTTTTTTGAGGATATCTCTTCCAGGTACTAAGGGTGAATCCCAGTAAAGCTGCTTCATCTACAGTTCCTCTACCTGCAGCTTTCCAGTTGATTTGGACCACTGCAATTTCAAGGGCAGAAGGTGGGGAAACCCATCAAATCAAGCTTTCTATCAAATCCCAGCAGGAGGAAAGTGTGTCTAACAAGGACTGATGGAAGCTTGGGGCAACTACTTCAGCTCACACCAACCAACCTCAGACCACAGAGGTTAAAGCCATTATGATGACAAAGGCTCAGTAAATGAACACCAAGGCTTCTGGCAACTGGTGCCTGCTGGAGAACCTGTGCTTAAAGACTCAGACATGAACATTCCCTCTTATGGACCCCTCATATAAACTTACAGATCAATAATCTCCTTTACTGAGTACTTTGGCTTGCAATTTCAAAAGTGACCACATCAAAGTGCTTGGCAAGCACAGAGCAGAATTTCATAGCTTAAAGCTGAGAAACCAGTAACTAGTTCAAGGGTGTGTAAATATACATATAAATACGTATTTTTACATATACATGTATATAAATATAAATCACAGAATCGTTTGGGTTGGAAAGGACCTTAAGATCATCCAGTTCCAAACCCCTGCCATAAGCAGGGACACCTCACACTAAACCAGGTCACCCAAGGCTTCATCCAACCTGGCCTCAAACACTGCCAGGGATGGAGCACTCACAGCTTCCTTGGAAATAAAGGATTTTTGAGGCAGTAACTCATAGAAATGAAAAGCCTCATGATCCTGCTTGTCACCACCTCCACACAGGGCAAGACAGCCAGACCAGAGCCCAGCAAGGTGATGCTGCTGCTCCAGAAGGAATATCCCCAACACCTCACCTGCTCCAGCAGATCTTCATCTCCAGTCCTGGCACTGCCTTGCATGGCCATGACCAACCCAACCTTCTGACTGGCTAGAGAGGTCATCCAGCCAAACCTGAGCTTCTGCTCAGGAGGCTGCACCATGCAGTTCATGGACAGGGACAGCAGAGCCAGCACAAGGCACAGGCTGGGAACATGTAGGAGCAGGAGGAAAGCAGCAGCTGGAAGAGCTGGGCTGTGTTATCAACTGAAAGCTGCTGCTGGGCACTCAGCATCCGGAAAACTATACGAAACCCAGAAGTGTACACTGTGAAAGCAAACTGCTGGGTTTAAGCCAGTGTACTTGCTGATGGTCTATGTACTTTAACAGTGAACCTGCTTAGCTACTCACTAGTGCAGCGTGAACAGCTCTCCCTGCAAAGATACATATTGAAATCATGGAACGGTTTGTGCTGGAAGGGAGCTTAAAGCTCATCCAGTTCCAACCCCTGCCATGGGCAGGGACCCCTTCCACTAGAGCAGGGTGCTCAAAGAAATGTCTCATTACTCACTCCCACCTTTAGGATATGCTCCTGTATTCATCAGCTGTATGGAGGCACCATAGCAGTTGGCATATGACACAAGACAAAGGCAACTTCAAGAGGAATACATTGGGAAACCAGATCACACTCAGCACCTAATGACAAAGAGTGACTTACTTAGATCATTGTCCATCTTGAATGCAATGTCCAGCTGCATGATGAAGAGCATGAACTGGAACCAGGGGCTCATCTCCTTGCTGGGGAGGGGAATATGCACAGCAAACACGATGTCGTTGGCTTCGATCTGCCTGCTCACCGCCTCATCAAAGTCCTTGAGCTTCTCACAGTGGTTGGGTCCCCAGGGCATCAGCCACTTGGTTTTGTGGTGGTTCTTCCTTACATCAATGCACTTCACTGACGTGTAAGGAACAGCTGTAGTGGGGCTGGGAGCTGTAAAGGGAAAAGAAACACATTTTTAGCATCTTTAGATATCTTCTTAATGGTTTCCCCATAGGAAGCTCCCCCCTCAACTACTTGAAGGCAGTTGAAAACAAATGCATCAAATGCTTCTCCTTCACAGCTCCTTGATCCTGCAGTTAAGGAATTAAGTGTATTACACCTACAGACATGCTCCTGACTTTGTAGTGGGATCAAATCAGAAATAGCTGAAGCATCCGGAATCTGCTGGGTCAGTCTCAGATACCTCAGCTACACAAAATCATCCTGGAAGTTACTGGCACCTTTCCCCCTGCAATACCCCCTTCTGCTTTGTTCACTAGAGCAAATCCACATGCAAAGCATGTGCCCGTATCACAAACCTGGACAGATGAACTCATCCTAAACCTCGTGGTCATTTACCTCGGGCATGAAGCCTTTTCTCACTGCTGAATCACACCATGCTTGTTTAAGAACCCTTGGGAATGGGAGAGCACCACTGCATCTAACCCAGCTCAGTGCCATCACCAGCGTCTGCTGCCTGCAGATGTGCTGTGGGAGCCATCACAGCCTCACCAAAGCACAGGATAAACTGGCCACCTCCACAGTGCTCCAAAGACCTTTGCTCACCCATTGCTGCTCACTGTAGAGACATACTGTGCAGGAAGGTACCGCTTCCTTTGGCTGTAAGTCAGGAGTGAATGAACAACTGTTACAGCCGCAGATTTGTCTCTTTTTCCTTCTAGACACAGGGGTTTGTGACACTGGGGGGGAAAGGAGCTGACAGAGATCTTAGCTCCAAAATGCTCCCCAAACTCTGCCCTGTGACCATCACCACAGACAAGGGACATGGCTTTGTACCCATTTCCATTGTATTAGGATGCTGTGTAACATCCCAGATCAGATGATTAAAACTAGTGAGTAAACTGCACAGGCTTTCCATCAGTGAGGAAACAGTCCAACTGTGAAGCACAAACAGGATGAAAGCAGAAGGGAAATGCATCCACCTCCAGCCAGAATCTCAGCATATAACACCTTCAGATCTGAGAGAAAGAAGAGGCTTTTAAACTCCCAATACATTTCCAACGTCATTCAGCCATGCAGAGACTTCTCCTGACAGTGTTGCTGCCCTGTGTATTTGGGAAATACACATTTTAATGCCACTTTAAGGCATCACAGAACCAGCAAACCATGAGGACAGGCAGAGCTGGAGCTGCTCTGGTTCCTCATCTCCCCAGCGTGCTCCGAGGGGCTTCTATGGATCAGGAAGTCCAGAAACCAGGTCAGTAATTCCCCTCTTCTTATGCACCTATTCCCATTTGAGAGAAGCTGGTTTGGGATTTCTTTCCCCACAGCAGCCAACTCAACACATTCTGATGTCTAACCCATTTCACTGCTGTTAAACCACAACTGTCCTGTTTTCTGAGGTATCACCAGGAAAGGACCATTGGGCATGGCATAAAGAACTCCAGCTCCACAGGTTTTGGGAAGCAGAGGGAGCAGGTTAACTCTCTTTTTAATCTGTCTGAATGAGATTTCTTGGTGTCTGTTTTCACTAGAACTTGAAGTTACCCAACGCAAGTCATGAAATGGAAACGAACCACTGAACTATCCGGCCCTTTTCAAAATAAGGCTTGAAACTCAAGAATCAAAGTGCAAATTTAAGCTAATAATGGAAAACTGCTCTAATGCAAGCGGTAAGCATGGAAGCATTCCTATAGTATGGAATTAAAACAGAAGTAGCACATACAATAACAGGTATCCAAGTGGACAGAGTAAGTGCCAGAACCCCAGCCTGGTTTGGGTTGGGACCTCAAAGCTCCTCCAGCTCCAACCCCTGCTGCCACAGGCAGGGACCCCTTCCATAGAGCAGCTTGCTCCAAGCCCCTGTGTCCAACCTGGCCTTGAGCACTGCCAGGGATGGGGCAGCCACAGCTTCTCTGGGCCATCACCCTGGGCCAGCGCCTCAGCACCCTTAATGCTGAAGTCTCCAGAGAAACACCACCGCAATGGCCACATAAAACAGGGAAGAAGCTGACCAGCCCATGGGCTCTTCTCCCATTATCATCATCCTCATTCCCAGGGATGCTTCAGGACTTCCCGAACACATCACAGCCCACCAAAAATCCCCAGAGCAGATAGAACACCCTACCTCCCTGTTCCCAGCTATCTCCAGGAGTAAAACAAGCCCTAACTGCACAGCACCCACCAGCCACCCCCAGCCCCATCCAGGGCAGAGCCTCACAGGGCTCAGCACACATCCACACACACTACACCCAGATGATTCAGCCCTCGCTCCCTTGTAATTTGGACGCAGCATCACAACAGCAGCTCTATTGCTGTTTGGGAGCCAAGCCAGGAACCCTGCGCAGCATCTTCCCTCGTGTGTCACCTCACTGAAGATGACATCCGTGCTGCTTCCTACGGGCAGGGGAGCAATGACTCAATGTGCGAGTCGGGAGGAAGTCATTCAAAAGCAGTTTATAAACAGCATTTTTTAGATAGGTTTTTTTTTGACAGCAATAAGTTTCTTGTAGCTGCAAAGCAGCAGGATGCTGCCATAAAGGCCGGAAGGGATTTGCTTAAGCAAGAATAGTCCCAGGTTCATTCCTACTCTGGTTATTAATCCATAGCTTAAGTGCAACGCGGACTCACTCTGCTGCATCTCAAACCTCACTGCAGCCAGCAGCCCCCCAGCATCCACAGAAGCCTCATCCGTGACAGCAGCTCCAAAGCAGAAATCATTGACGTGCCACAAAGAAACACCAAAACAGAACAAAACAAAGCAGCCAACAAACAAACTCAAGCTGCAAGCCCAGGGTTACAGAACACTGGAATGAAGGACACGCACAAACCAGTGCGGCATTCCTTTATCCTGCCGCAAGGCAGAGCCCCGTTACCATGGCTCAGAGCGCGGCTCTGAGTATCAGCAGCATTGTGCTGAAAGAAGCCGGGCATTCAGAGCTTTTTAACTCCGAGACCTTTGTGTGACTGAAGTCAGCATTTCTGAATTCAGAGACAGCGAGTTACTTCTACAGGGAAAATGAACATCTCCTGCTTTGATGCAACTCGGTATAGCCATAAATACACGTTTTCATCATGGACTGATTGTAAGTACTTGGCATCCTCCCTCAAGTATCCCCTCTGCCAAAGTTACAGCTTGGAGGAACAAGAAACAATTACTCCATCTATTCCTCATCGGGAACTGCACACCAAAGGAACGTCGGCACTTGGCTTCCATTACTTCTTTGGCTCCAGTCCCATTAAATTCAAGTGAGTGTTGAACCAAGTGGAAAAAACTGCTTTGGGAAACTGGAGCCAAGTCAACTAACAGCATTACAAAGTGCTAGGGCAAACAAAGCCAGCACCGAGGGACCTCGGTGAGCACGTGGTGCCAGCAGGCTGCTCTCAGCCTGTCTGCCTGTGGGGCTGGAGGTGCCGCAGCTTTCTGGATTAAATGATATACGCCAGCCGGTAAATAATTCAATAGCCATTTGTGCAGAACCCGGTGGAGAAGCCCCAGCCCACGTTCCAGCCCGCTCCCTGCAATGGGAAGCGCTGCAGGGATGCAGGTACCAGGTGGAGGGGTTCAAAGCTTTGGTCAGGAAGGTTTGGCTGAAGCCCATTGGGAATTGTGGCTCTTCCAGAGCCAGCGCCAACAGAACCCAGCCCCAAGAGCTCCCAAGAAGCATCCCCAGCAACCCCTTACACCAAAGGGTTCATCCCCTGTGGTGATGGACACCAGAAGCCATAGGCATGGGGCTGCCGAAGCCACAAGCATTGTCCAAGGATGCTTCCAACCTCCTTGTGCTTAAGAGACAACCTTCCCACAGGCCAGTTGAGAGGCAGAATGATTCACAGCAAACACCTCCAGAGCAGCAGCGGGCTCTCCAAGGAGCCATGTGCCCACACCAGAGGGAAGCAGGCAGGAGGTGACAGGCACCACCGGAGCCCCCTTGAGCTCCGATGGGACAAACCTGCATTAAATCTTCCCTAAAACGCCAGGCAGGCACAGAGAGGAAACTAAAACCACTGCAGCCTGAGCAGCCTCCTTTGCATCTCACTGGCTTTCATACTAGTTTGGGGAGCCAATTCAGTTTAGCCTCTCTGAAGCTTGTTTGCACACACGATACAAACATTTATCTTTAAAGCTATGCAGTTCAAGCCGTTCCCCTTGGCCTGGCCCTACAGGCCCTTGTGCCAAGCCCCTTTCTCTCCAGGTTCCCTGCAGCCCCTTTAGGCCCTGGAGCTGCTCTCAGCTCTCCCCTTCAGGAGCCTTCTCTCCCCCAGGCTGCCCCAGCCCAGCTCTCTCAGCCTGGCTCCAGAGCAGAGCTGCTCCAGCCCTCGCAGCAGCAGCTCCATGGCCTCCTCTGCCCTCGCTCCAGCAGCTCCCCAGTCACAGGGGGTCCCAGCAGATGCTGCTGTTCCCTACCAAGGAAAAATGAGCTCCTTGCAATGGTTCCAGGCAGCGAGCCCTGGAGGACCAGGTGCCTTCGGCAGCAAGGCCACCACTTCCCATGGATTTCCAAAGCAATTCCAGCTGCGTTTCACAGATTGAAGCAACCCTTGCATGTAACCTCCAGTGACTTTTATCACTTTTCATCTTCAAAGCACCATAGAGCCAGTGGTACACTGGCTCAAGCGTATGGATTTTCATAGAATCCTAGAATGGTTTGGGTTGGAAAGGAGCTGAAGATCACATTACTGACCCCCAAGAAACAGCAGCAGTTGGGAGATGGGGGGGGGGACAGGGCCAAAATTCAATTGCTTTCGGTTTTCAGTGATCCAAAGCTGCTCAGTCCTGTGCTGAGCTGTTTGCAGTGTTTACTCAAAGAGAACAGTGTCATAGAATAACTCCACATAGGAGGATCTGCAGGAGACATCTCCGCATGCTTTGTGTCTACTGACGGGAGAGGTCAACGAGCTTAGCAGCTAACGCAGCAAAAGATGCCCCAGTTTGGTTTCCCAGCACTGGCGACCATCCTCATTGCCAAGAGAGAGGGTTTCCCTCCTCCATCTCAACTGGAAAAGAAACTCTTCTGCTCCACGTAGACTAAACAAAGCACAAGTGGAGACAGACACAGTGATTCATCATGTGGCCAAGCCACCCTGACCCATCCAACGCTGCCTCTGTCTGCCTGCCTTCTCCAGAGCAAAACCCTACAGAGCTGGCTGGAGAAACCCCAACCAACTGGTGAACAGCGGGGTGCCCTGACCCTCTCCATCCCTGGTGTGTGCTTTCCCGAGCCACTGGGTTAGATCCTGGACACCACCATGCTCCGAAGGTTGGCTCCCAGAAATCCTGAGAAGGGGAAGCTTCAATTCCGTTCAATGGGTGCAGCACCGTGGCCAAGTAAATGAAACAAACAGGTGAGGAACTGGCAAGTTTCATTTGAGACTTAACCCTCCTGCCAAAGGAGAGCATTCATTTCCCAACCCATGCATGCAGCTGTAGAACTGTTACTGCTGTTTTCCAGGCTGGCCAACTTCAGCATCTCTCCAGCGCAGCACTGAACACTTGTCTTTGGTGTCAGCTACACTGTCCATGACGCAACCTATGAACATGGAAGCGTTCATCTGCCCTTTCCTGAGGCAGAAAACAAGACCCCACCAGCAAAGGGGCTTTACCTCAGGACCTGTTCTTTATGAGGAAAAAGAAATGCTGCTTCTCGGTATTTAAATGTAAACCTTTAAGTAAAAAAAAAAAAAAATCACTGTAAGCGAGCTCAGTTTTGGTTTAGAATATTACATGTGCTCCGATTTGCATGAGAGCCACCATCACTCATTGTACTAACTTCATTAAGTAGATCTTTAACAAGCTCCTGGGATAAACCCTCAAGTTATTCCTTCTTCCTTCCCTCCCTCCACACTGCTGCAAACAAGGAATTCAGCTCCAAGACAAGAACAACATCCCCTCTTCTCCCATAGGAATACATGGCATGTTATTTGGTACCCTCTCTCCTAGAACCCCTCCAGCACTTCAAGTTAACCACTGACCCCTGCTCTCGCCCCTTCAGAAGCTCTCAGTTGCATTGTGTCTACACTGATTAAAGCCTGAACCCTATCGAGCTCATGGGGTGTTAACTTCTCCCGTGCCCCAGCCGCATTCTGCTGCTGCAGCCAATGACCCCCTCCGGCGCAGGCCAGCGCTGCCCAGCGAGCACACACAAAGCGCTTCTGCTTCACTGCCCTCGCCAGCACTGGGGCAGGGATAAAGAAGCTAATTTAGCACCAGGCAGGCTCCGCTTCCCCAGCCGGAGCCCCGGTTACAAGGGCCATAGCTCGCAGGTAGAAACACACATTCACTGCCTGCCGCACGGAGCTTCCCTTCCCTACCTCGATGCTGCAAGGTTAATATATTGAGTGACCACTAAACATTTAAGTTACCGTTTCTTATTACTCATTACCATTCCACAAAGCCTATGTCTGAGCACTGCAGCACCTCTTCCGTGCAGAACTGCTGTGCATTTAAACCATGTAATTCATCTCTGAAGAGCAAAGAAACCCACGTGGGAAAGGGATTGCTTACCAATTTACTTCAAGCTTTTACCCAGACCATAATCCCTTAACGCCCCAGGGCACCGTTTCCCTTCTTATTTACAGTGGGAGTCTCTAGACATGCTGTTGTAGAGGAACATCCCCTATTTCTATTGTCTCCAGTGCACTTCTCTCATGACTACAGGCTTCTGTCTCTGGTTGAGACAAAAATGACTGTGCCCAATTCACCAAAGCCTACTTGGGAGATTTCTGACCCAAGTCTGTGTTCTGCATCAGATGTGGAAAGCAAGACTGAAGGAATCTGTCCAGACATCCTCTAGTGATAGCACCAGCTTCTATACCTTGCTTACAGGGCAATGGGAGGGAGCCCTGACTTGGTTCAGGGTACAGGTGGATGGGAGGCAGTGTTTGGTGGCACAGACAGCAGCGCCAAACTCAAACCTAGGCTTAAACCGGGCTGGGAAGTGCGCTGCCATGATTGAGGTCCCCAGCCGAGCACCACAACCAGCACAAGAGTCCTGCTGGAGTCCTGAGGAGGTCCTGTGCTGCCTTAGGATGAACGAGGGGAGCGTGAGCTGAGCTCTGAGGCAGAAGCTGTTCCCTGTGAGGGTGCTGAGGCGCTGGCCCAGGGTGATGGCCCAGAGAAGCTGTGGCTGCCCCATCCCTGGCAGTGCTCAAGGCCAGGTTGGACACAGGGGCTTGGAGCAAGCTGCTCCAGTGGAAGGGGTCCCTGCCAGTGGGAGCAGCGGTTGGAGCTGGATGGGCTTTGAGGTCCCTTCCAAGCTAAGAGCCTTTAAAACTGAACACAGTCAGGATCCTCACTGCAAGAACAGGAATCCAAGCACCTCGCAAGGCTGCTGCCACCCAACAGCAGCCAAAGGGCTTCCAAACAGCAGTTCTGCTCTAAGAGATAAGGGCTTATTCCCTCAGCCGCAGGTAAGTCACAAAGCAGGCAAGCCTTGTGAGGCACTACAGTACAAGCGTGTTTGCTGGAAGAACTTCATGAACAACCTCCATAGTTCACATCCATACGGAACAGCAGCAACAGATGCACATAAAGAGAGCATTTGCAGCACCAGATTCCCTAAACGCAGGACTGTGTGTTCAGAACGATTTAATTCCAAAGAACACAGGGGGAAACCAAGGTAGGGACTGCTTTACCAATGGCCACAGGCGGCTTGAGCCTCTTCCAAGGCCTCCTTTGTCCATTTTCAACTCGAATGAAATGCATTTCCTGCACCAGCCAGCCAAGATATTAAATCCCTGCAAACAGAGGTCTAAAATAGCAGCATGACCTGCTGGTATGCAGCAGCTCTGCTCCCGAGCCTGAGCTCCTGCTGCACCCCATGGATCACAGGATACCTTGAAACCACCCAGCCTCAGGTATGTAAAGAATTCCATCTGCATTTGAATGGGAGGGCTCAGATCCTGCTGGGGCAGCAGCCGGCAGTCCGGGGGCACAGGGACACCTTGAGCCCTTCAAAGGCCTTCGGAGGCTCTCAGGGTTGTAGCTTCAAACACCATAAATGTTATTTACTAAGGAAAAGTGTCCCGTTAACCCTTATCCATTGCAAGGCACAGGCAGGCACCTGCAAGCATCCAGGGCATGTTTGAAACCAAAGGGTTTAGTTAGTGCCAACACAAAAGACAAGAGGAGCACAAGAAGACCCAAGCTAGAAGGCATGGAGTTTACCTGATGCATCTCTCCCAAGGTAACGATAGCTTAGGAGTGATACAGCTGTGAGAAGAGCAGAACACAAACACCTTGGAGGATTTAAAGCCTCTCTGCCTGCTCCTCAGGCCCCCAAGCACGGCCATTTCTGCCTGGGAATCCTCCCTTTGTGCACATTTGCCCATTCAGCTGCAGTTATAGCTCTTAAGAAGAGGAATTGAGCAGACCTAAACCAAACAGACGTGACCTTTCATGTCTGCTTTTTCATCGGCTCCCAGTGCTCCTGCCAAGGCTGCAGCACAGAAGGAATGTGTCTATACAGAGGAGCCTATTGGCATTCATGTCCACGGTACCGCACAGCTCACCCATCTCTGGAGAGGCCAGGGATGAAAGCAAGCCAGGCACATAAAACAGGCTTTGTCCCGCAGCACAGCCACCCCTCCGAGCAGGCTGCATCCACGTACCTTCAGCAGCACAGCCTCCTCCCTGGCCATAGATCACTCCAGCCCTAAGAAAGCAATGAAATCCCAGGAAAGAAGATGAAATCCCGGGAGCTCAGCGCTCAGGAGCCAAAGCAGACATTTAGATAATGAAGCGGGTTGCTGAGCTGCTCAGGCAGTTATACACATGACTCCTTACCTCTGCGCCAGGCACTCCAGTCAGCTCCATTTGTTCCAGTCAAAACAGCTCCAGTTTTCTCCTCCTTAAGCTGAGGTGAGGGAGCAGTGAGCCTGCTCCTCCTTAAACGCATCCCCCCCTCCCAGGGGACCCATGTGCTCAGTGAACACCTCCACATCCCTCACATAACTGCAGTGTGCCTGCTCCTGGACTTGCTCTTCACTAGCGAGAGGCTCTCCTGCATTCATCGGACCTGAAACCAAGACCATGTGCGACCTGGGACAAGGGGCTCCCGGGGCTGTCTTTTCAATAACTTACCCAAAGGATCAAACCAAACCACAGCTCCGAAGCAGGGCTGTTGCTGCACAAAGCTCCGCGGTCTGACTGACCCCCGTGCCCTCCACTTCAGCCACCCCATCTACCTCACTCTTTGCTACAGCCTCCATAGTGCTGGGAAACCAGGGGCAGGACGAGATCATAGACTAGTTCAGGTAGGAAAGGACCTTAAGATCATCCAGTTCCAAACCCCCCCCGCCATAAGCAGGGACACCTCACACTAAACCAGGCCACCCAAGGCTTCATCCAACCTGGCCTTGAACACTGCCAGGGATGGAGCACTCACAACCTCCCTGGCCAACCCATTCCAGTGCCTCAGCACCCTCACAGCAAAGAATTTCTTCCTTAGATCCAATCTAAACCTCCCCTGTNGCACTCACAACTGGCCAACCCATTCCAGTGCCTCAGCACCCTCACAGCAAAGAATTTCTTCCTTAGATCCAATCTAAACCTCCCCTGTTTCAGTCTGAACCCGTTACCTGCTTGGCTGAAGTAATGGAGAGAGAAAGCTGCAGGTCTGAGTGTCTGTGCTGCTTGGTGGTGCTCAAACAGCAGCACAAAGCCCACTGAAAGGTGTGGAACCCTGCCCAGCACCAGCAGCACCCAAAAGGCTCAGCATCCTCTGGTACTCAGTGGGAGCTAGAAAGCACCATGAGAAGTGCTGCACACTTTGGGACTCGGTTAACACTGAAGTTCCTGCCATCCCCATGAACTCTGGGACAGATCTGAGCAGGAAAGTCTGCTTTCTGTCATTTCCTATTTTAAACATTGTATAGATTTGCCTTTTAAAATACCATGTGTATACATACACACATATAGACACACACCCCCCTTTTGACAAGGGCCTGTAGGGCCAGGCCAAGGGGAATGGCTTGAACCTGCCCCAACAGGGGAGCCTGAGCTGAGCTCTGAGGCAGAAGCTGTTCCCTGTGAGGGTGCTGAGGCGCTGGCCCAGGGGGATGGCCCAGAGAAGCTGTGGCTGCCCCATCCCTGGCAGTGCTCAAGGCCAGGTTGGACACAGGGGCTTGGAGCAAGCTGCTCCAGTGGAAGGGTCCCTGCCCGTGGGAGCAGGGGTTGGAGCTGGAGGAGCTCTGAGGTCCCTTCAACCCAAACCAGGCTGGGATACATAAAAGAATGTCAAGGTGCAAATTAAACTACAAAGAGGGACACCATCAACAGCTCCCCAGCCGGTACCCAGCTGCTGGAAGGACTCTCCTCATGCCAAATCCAAGGCTGGCACCATCTAACCTGGCTCCATATGCCAGCCAGAACAGCTCCAAGCCTGCAGGAGCCTGGTAGCCTCCCTGGAGACAGTCAGGATGCAGGGCTGTGGCTGAACCCACCCATACAGCAGAAAGGCAGAGCATACATATGCATGGAGCTCCTGGGAACGCCAGCATGACTGCAAACCAGCATTAGCCCAGTTCCTCACAGGCACTAACGCTGCCTTGAGTGACAAGCAAAACCACTCCTGTTTGATCCATTCTCTCTATCTATGCCATCATTTATAGCGGGATAGTGAGGACAGGGCTGTATGATTAAGTTTAGGGATCGTGTGTTAGCTAGCACTGATACATCCTAGCTGGGCACAGAATGCACGCACACGTAACCTGTGCACAAGGTGCGTGCCACAGAACAGAGCAGGCACCAGGAATCCTGCAGTGTTTGGGAGCAGAGGAGGGTTTGCAGCAGTGGCAGCCCCACTTGTCCATCCGGAGCCAACAGTTCATTGCCATAGCACAAAGAAACACTCACTAAACCCCTTCGTTGAGGTCCTTTCTCAGCCTCCGCCTTTGCAAAGCCCACCACAGGAGGAAGGGAACTACTGCCGTGTGTGCACATCTTGTGCTCTGCCAACACGCAGCTCAAAGTAACACCCGTGTGCAAGCCATCAGGGTCCTGCTCCTAAGTAAGAGCCACTGGAATGTGCAAGCCCTATTAAAACAGCCCTTACACAGCTGACTGCTGCAGCACAGAGCAGAGCCCCCCCCCCCCCCCCCCGGGGAAC
>NDXB01016752.1:2287-25944 GCA_002631895.1 Agapornis roseicollis
TTTTTTTTTTTTTTGTGCGCCATCTGTAGATGGTGAAAGGTGGGGTATCAGAAACAAGAATTGAGAAGCGCATTGTCATTACTGGAGATGCGGATATTGACCATGATGAGGTAAGCATGTAAGCTGTTACCACTTAACAGTGTGCTTTGTGTAGTCCAGTGAGATCTCCACACTATTTCAGAACCTGAAAATTGAGCAAGGTACAGAAGTTGAATAAGAGGGTATATAAGGACGCTGAGGCTGTTAATTGTGGCAAAGTTGTGGAAACAATCATGTTTTGTGAATAAAGAACATTTAGAACATAACTGAAAGAAGAACAGCATTTGTAATCTTGCATCATAGATCATGTGAGTGGATTTCTTACTATTTTAATAGGGATTTCTTTTTTTTTGGAAGAGACTTGCCTTGTTTAGTACTGCTTTTTCATTTGGGAGGAAAAGCATTACTAAAATAATCTTATTTTGATACATTAATCTGAATAGATGGGAGTCTCTACTATATTGTATGAGCAACATCTGAATGCAGAACTTATTGTGACTGAAAGCTTTGAAATACATAGAACCATGAACTATTTGAATTTCAAAGATAAGGTTTAACTTGCATTTATAAAATTAAGTGTAACAAAAGTAATTGTTGATCTGCTGGAGTCTTACATAAGTACCTTTGACCTTTATCAGTACTAAAGCAGTATTTTATTAAGTCTTAGAAACTAAGGTTAAAATTAATTCTACCTGCCCAAATAAGAAGGTTGAATTTAAGCAGTGCAGAAGACATTGAGAAAGTGGAGCTACTTGTTCTTTGCAGTGATGACTACACAGTCTTTATTGTTTTTTATCAAAGAAGCTATAGTAATAAAGTTGATCACAGTTACTGGATTAATACAAATGGAAAAGCCTGCCTTCTCCATGAAGTTGCAGTGAATTCAATTCTATCTTCATGAAAGCTACACAAATCAACATAATAGGATTTAATTTAACTTCTTGATTGTAATATACTAAGAGCTCTTGGGGAATTTAATTTCACATTTTGATTTGCCTCCAGAAAGTGGCTCTTGACAAGCTGAATGTCTTCTTGAAGCTCATAATTAAATGACAGGGCTGTTCAGCATCAGGCATAGCTCTGGTTTGCCTTGCACATGCTCAGTGCACTTCAGACATCTGGAAAGGTCACACAATATCTTTAATATACCAGACAATTCTCTAAGCCCCTCTTTGTTTTGAGATAAGTGGGTAATGAAGTAAAAAAATAATAAGAACAGAAGTATAAAGTACAGTCACTGAAGTTGAAAGCAGCTGTGAGTAGCTTTTAACCGACTTAAGAAATAGCTATCAATTTTTCTTCAGTGGACATGGAATTCTGTAAATGCACAAATTACATGCTGGATGTTTATTCTTTTGTCTTTTAGTTCTCTACATCATTAAAGCAGTTTTCAATAGGAAAATAATATTTTAATTTGAAGTTTCTGAATATGAATGCTCGCATTGTAATTCAGCAATTAGAAAGTTAAGGCTTTTTTATTGTTTATCGTTTGATTATAAACACTGATTCTTAAGTCTCAACACTCACTTTCTTTTCAGTCTTCATTTGTACTACAAACTAATAAAAAACAGTTAGGATGAATACATCAGCAAACATCAGCATTGTTCCAAATGGACACTGTTGTTCTGTACAGATTTCCTTAATAGGACTTCAGATTCATTATCATATAATAGTTAAGGTGGCTAATTCTGGTGTTTCCAATCTCTTTTCAGAGTTAGGAGGAATTTCTTCTCTCACCACCTGTGGCTTAGGAAATTGTCACTTTTGAAAATCAAGATAAACCTTTTCTTGTTACATTATCTTTTTCTTGTTCCTTTTAGTATATTCAGGTTTTCTTCCAGTTGTGGTCAATACTAAGGTGAACAGTGTGCTTACTTTTGCTCTGGAATGTCTTCCAGTTTCTTCTTTTGTGTCTCATGTTGTGTTCCAACAGTAATACAGCTCACTGAAACAGGTTTTAGATCAGGGGAAAGAATAGGAGGTCCCAAGTGCTCTTTTGCCTGTTCTGCTTCAGAGGGCGCTCTTATGTGGTTGACTGTAAGACTTTTTATATAGCATAGCATAGATCAGTTCAAAGGGACCTACAACGGTCATCTAATCCAACTGCCAGTTCTGTATATTGGTACATCTCTTAAGATGACAGGTAAGCTAGAGAAGTTACAGGATAGTTTATAGTTATTTGTTACTGCCTTGAAATTTGTGTGAATTTTTAGCATAGTAGTTTGGCTTTTTTTGTTTGGGTTCTGTGTTTTGGGGGTTGGTTGGTTGGTTTGGGTTTTTTTGTGGTTATGTTTTTTGCTTGTTTGTTTTTTTTTGTCGGGGTTTTTGGTTTTGGTTCTTTTTACTCCTGAGACCTCTGAAGTTAGGAATTTAGGATTCTGAACAATTACAACCATCATAACCAGAATTTCTTATGCTACTCTCCCATTCTCTGTCCCCACATGAATGACCTTTTGCTGCTGCTGTTACATATTTCAAATACATTTGCAGGCCCTGGCACAAGCAATCAAAGAAGCCAAAGAACAGCACCCTGACATGTCTGTCACAAGAGTGGTGGTGCACAAAGAAACTGAACTTGCTGAGGAAGATGAAGAGTAAAGCAAATACTTCAGGTAAGCTTATGTATATAACGAACATATTAAAATGCAGCATCAGTTTTCTGTTGTGTTCTGTGATAAAAGGCCTGAAAATATAGGGCATCAGATTTCCTTTTTACACTGGTTGATGTTAAGAAACTGCAGTTTCAGATTTTTCAGACTTGGTGTTTTTTTTAATTGTAGACTTAGATTCCAGGAAAAGAGTTCATTTGGAAGGATTACATGAGGATGGGAGAGATGTAAAAATAAAGTTTCAAAAGCAATGTTTTAAGTCTTCATTGGGAGACAGTTTTTACTGATGAGTCTGTGTATTTAGCTAATAGAGCAGGGGTGTTACCTGTCATAAACCTCAACCTGCAGCTTCAGGAGACATCTAGATATCATGAGTTCTATTCAGGAAGAGCCACAAATATATGAAAAAAGAGAAACTAGCCTGATTCCAAGTTTTATGTAAGCTACTATAAAGAGAGGAGGATGTATTCGTTATCCTGGTAATTTCTCATGTTGAGAAGATCAGTTTTATTCCTGTGCCCAGGTTTCCAAAGGGCTGATGATGTCACTGTTGAATATCAGTTCTGCAATCCAGAGGAGAAAAGAGGAAAGCATCAGGTTGAGAGGATATAAAGCACACTTTCTGAATCCTACTCTATGAAAGGTGACCATTATCAAGGAATCTGAGTCTTCTTGAACTCTGGTTATTGATCATAGATGTGGGGTTTTTTTTTCAGCTGAAAGACATAGGCTAAAGCCTAGGTTTATTTCATCTACCTACAAGTCTGCTGGGTGTTTTTAGCAGCTGGATATGAATGGAGGGTCTATGTGGCTGAGGAAGGAGAGCTAATACACATAGCCAACTGCTGACATGTATATGACCAGTTAGAGACTTGTATGTTGTGTGGTATTGGCGAGAAGGGTTTTTTTTTGCCTGTGATTTAGGTTGTTTCACTGGTTCCTTGATACATAGCAACATTAAAACGTGCGCACTTAAACCATCCTTCCCTCAGTTTCAGCATTTACATAGCACAGTCTAAGGTAGAAAGATACACTAAAACACCAGAAGTGATCATTTGAATTTGCAAGCATTTGCAGTTGTAATGTATGCTATCATGACGTTCTTAATTAATCGGTGTGAATTTAAAGGTCTTGGGAGTAGGGATTGCCTCTTCTTTTTTATTTGTGCAGAATGTGCCAGTTTCTTCATGCTACCTTAGTCCAGAAAAATATCTTTCAAATAGGTGTCCAACATAATCTATCCCATATATACCCCATAACAACGCCTTTCTTGAAGGGACTGAATCATGGGAGGAAGAAACATTTTGGCAGGTTTGCTCACATTATCAACCAGTTGATTTTGTGCCTTCATCAAATATTTAACTACTTTCTATTTGGGCGGAAAAAGAATTAAAAGAATTCTTTCCATCTGCTGAGGGTGTTTTGGGAGGTTTGTTGGTTTGTTTTTTTTTTTGAGAAATAAATGTATTGTAGAGTGGTGTTTGCAGTATATCAGAGAGTGTCAGATGCTCACGTCTGAGTTTGCCAGTTGCTTTATAGCTCTTGGTCTGCAATGCTTGTGAGAGAGTAAAAGAGGCCTAGTGAAGACATTTCTCCATGCTGCTCTTATATTTGAGACCTGGTGACTTGTTAAACTGATAATGCCTTTTACTTACTAAGGAAAAAAATCTGTCTAAACCCAGGCCATCTGAAGTGCCTTGAATGTCTCCGTATCTTGGACCAGCAAGACCTGTATGCCCTCCTGTAGCTGCAACTGAAGGGCAGGTGGGATTGCAGAAACAGCTCTGGACAATTGTGTTTAGGCAATGGAGTCATACCATGAACTTTGATTAGTTGTCTCTAAGCTCTGCCCCAATGACTACAGCAGTATTGTTTTTGTAGACTTGTTTTCTCTAATAAAAGTGAAAGATGCTGCCCCTGATTCTGAGGGATTATTAGTTGAACAGATATCTTAATTTTTTATTTCTGCACTAGATTGTGTATTGAAATTTTGTGTAAATTGTGCAATAGGGAGCTATTAAAATACCATGACAATTCTGGTGAGGGGAAAAAATACATTAAAGCAAGAAATGCACTGAAACTGAATTACTGTTTACCTCATGTTGCATTAACTGAAGCTCCCCCTCCCCCCCCTCCCCCCCCCCACTTTTTTTATGAAATAACCTTCTTCCCGAATAACCTATGTGGAAACAATGACTTTTTGATTCAGATAATGCAACATTCACGTAGTATCTGTTGCAAATGCTTATGTAATCTTCCCCCTCCTTTTTCTTCCAGAAGTAAAAATGATGCTGACTGTGATCATGACCATGAAGAGCTGTAACCATTCCAAGTCACCACTACTCTACTGAATTCACCAAGCCTAGCAATGATGACCAGATGCTCAAGGCTTAAATGCCAATACCAAACTCCATTTTAACATCTTTGGTCTATATTCCCTTAAAATCTTTCTTGTTTATTTTTATAACCACTTCTTAACAGTCTTAGAATATTTTTTTTAATGCAGTTGTATAGGGTGTGGTCTTCTTTTGCACAAATACTTGTATTTTTGAAGCAGATTCTTAATTATATGAAAGTGAACAAAAAAGTCTGGTAAGCATTGTTCACTGGAGCAGGTGGTAATTGTGCAGGAAGAGGGATCTTTACTAATTCAGATATAGTTTTTTCCAAATACTTCAAGTGAAGTCTTTTACTGGAGGAATTTACAGTTGTTTTTTTTTTTTTCTTTCAGATTATTCAGGTAAATATATAGTATCAAATAACAAAGATTTTTATAAAAATACAACATTTCCTAAAATTTGAAAAAATATATTTCTTTGGATAAATTTTATACTGATATCTCTGTAACTCTTTCTGTTCTAAGGTTCTCTCTGTGGAGCAGAGATGGTGTGGCAATCTTATAGAGGAGAAGGAGTTGCAGACACATTGCTTCTGGCTGATCACTGTGTTCTTTTTGCACTTTGGTGCCAATGCTCAACTTTTTGCAGCCATTTTGCTGTCTGCAGCATTCCAGATAAGGAAAGAAGGAAGACAAAATATTTTTCTTTTTTCCAACAAGAGATGACCTAGACAGCTTAAAACCTTAGTGCTTTTTTCCTACTGTGTCCCAACTTCAGCACTTCCATTATTTGAATACATGTGTAGAATGCTCGCTTTCTATTAAACCTGTCTCCATATTAGAACTGACATTTCTGCTATAGAGAAGTTATACATTTCAGATGCTTCATCTAATGGTTAATGAAGGTTTTTAGGATACTGAGTAAAAGCATACAATGGGCTCCATCCATAAACCAATAAGACAGTACCATCATTTGAGATTGCCATTGAGAAAACCTGTTAATTATTTTGGATTTTATTTTTATGTTGTTCTTGCAGGGGGGTTGTTTGGTTTGGGTTTGGGGTGGTTTATTTTTCCTTTTTTGGGGTGTTGTTTTTTTTTTTTTCTGTCAACTCCTGTGTATAGTTAAAATGCCAAATTAGATTTATAGCAGCTTGAAGTTGTAATAAGTGACATTTTGCTTTCTGTAATTCTGTTATAAAATAAAGTTGTTTATTCTCTGTATGGCATTTGGCACTCAGACATAAACTTCGAAGCTGCTTAAAGTGAGCAACTCAGTTATGAGAACTGGAATTCTAGAGTTCACAAAACCTTGAAAAGCAAGGATTAGTACAAGTAGTCTCCAGGGTTTCCAGACAAGTGGCACTATTATCTGGCTCCTCATACTGATACTAAAGTATCAGCGGTTTTTAAACATCTTCCAAAAAGCATCCTGGTTTCTGTGGTTCAGAGAGAAAATACACACATGCCAACACAGATTAGGTTTGGACAGCACAGTGCAAGTTCATATGCCTCTCAGTCTGCAAATGGTTCTACTGAGTTCATTGAGTTGGGATGTACTATGAGCTTCAAGTAACAAAATAAATCATAATACTTCTCACTATGTTCTTTCTCACTTTTGAGCAGTGCATTTTTTTGTGCTCTTTTCAGTTTAGACTGCTGCCATGTGCCAGTATGCTTGCTTAACAGAAATTCCTATTAGTTTTGGATAACATAAAACAATAGTAACCAAGATGTTGATTTCTGTATTCATATACGTGTTCTCAGTTACATCGCACACTACCCAAAAAAACAGTAGCAGATAATAATCTTCCTTGCCTTTCTTCAGAAACAGAGATATTCTGCCTTCAAAAAGGGGAAGAGAACTCTCCCCAGTGTAATGACATAAGAACACTGACACCTGTGAAAACAGAAGAACTCATACACTGAACATGAGTAGGAAGGTTGCAATGGAAGTTGTAAGTTTGGGATATGTAAGTGGAGGTCAAAATGGAGATACGTGCATTTAGGGGGATGTCTTAATGGATTTTTCATGCAAAAGTATGTAAGAAAAAGCTCTATACATTTTTTCAGGTATTTTTGATACATCATAATGTTAGTTGCAGAACTCATTTGATGGTAGGAAAGCTTGTTACTTCAAATTCTTACTGATTTGGATCTTCCTGGTTTGTTAGACACTAGATCAGTATTGGGTTTTATTGCAGTTGTATTCTTAAAAGTGCAAATACAATATTCTTGAAAGCAATATCACTTTCACTGAGAGCTGCATTTCTTCAAAAATTAATCAGAACCTTTTGTCAGAGAAAATTAATAGGGCTTTCAGGTCAGCATATCTTGCGCATAGCTATCCCTTCCATTGATTAAACATGCACTAATTAAACAACCATTGTCACACAGAAAGACATAAGCCCCAAGTGTGATCTAACCTAAAAACAGTCAAGTTTTACGGATTCTGGTTATATCTAATTATTCATTCAAGGCCAGGTTGGACAAAGCCTTGGGTGGCATGGTTTAGTGTGGGGTGTCCCTGCTTATGGCAGGGGGCTTGGAACTGGATGATCTTAAGGTCCTTTCCAGCCCTAACTATTCTGTGATTCTGTGATTCAATTGCTGTGGAATATTGTGCTATTGTGAGTTTTCATCATTACTTTTTTTATACATCTATCACAGAAACTGCAATAGGCAACAACTGAAATTGTTTTCAAGGCATTTCACAAGCTGACTTTATAATATATAGGTAATTTCAAATACAATTACAGGCCAATTTAATGAGAAGATATTCCAGTAATTCTGCTTAAATGCTTAGAATAGTGAGTCATATAGGTCCTACACAGATATACTTACTAAACCTTCTTTTTAATCATGATGACCTAAGGGTTGATGATAAATGTTAGAATTGCTGTACAGATTGTTTTCTGGATTAAGGTTTCATAAAGAATAAGTAAGCAACTTTGGTGACAGACTGGTAGAAAAAAAAACTTTATTGCTCAAAGCACTGAGCAACTGCAATACAAAGTGTCTCAAAGTATACTTTTATTTGACAACTCAAGCTGAATGGCAACTTTTATTTTAAATCAAATACATGGAATCAAATAAATACTTTGACACAGGTCAGAGTTTGAGATGTGATAGTGATCAGAATGACAACTAACTCCTTTTGGCCAGGATGCAGTGGGAGCTTCTCAGCTTTTAGGCACATTTGAATGGAAGTAGACTACTTGGAACAGCTGCTATCCTGCGCTGTTGACCTGACTACACCTCTGGAAGGCTGGAAACCATTTTGATTTTTTTAGGCTGCTTAGTTGTTTGGGGTTTGTATACTGTTGTTTGAGTTTGTAGCTCAAAGTTACTCTGTTTGGCATGTAGCAAACAATACAAGAGGTTTTAAAGATAAAGTTTACAGGAATGGCTGTACTGGGCTAGACTAGATGACTTAACACTCTCAGATTCCTATCTCTGAGGGCAGGAATAGGAATTCCTATGGGTAGTTGCCTTAGGGGTATGTGTAAAAATTAAGTACTGTACTAGCAAATACTGCTTTCCCAAATATTCTTCCAGCTTTCAGCAACTGTCAAAGACTTACTGGTCTGTCAGTCTTTCATACTTAACTGCCTCTGGATTTTGGGCTAATTGCTTTTAAAAAAAATTCCTCTGTCAGGCATTCCTTCCCTCCAGCGTATCCACCCAACCACACAGCTTGGTGTCTTCGGCAAACTTGCTGAGGGCGCACTCAATCCCACTGTCCCATGTCAGTGACAAAGATGTTGAACAAGACCGATCCCAACACCGATCCCTGAGGGACAACACTCATCACTGGCCTCCAGCCGGACACTGAGCCATTGACCACAACTCTTTGCATGCAGCCATCCAACCAGTTCTTTATCCAACGAGTGCCCCACCTATCAAATTGATGTCTCTCCAATGTAGAGACAAGGATGTCGTGTGGGACAGTGTTGAACACTTTGCACAAGTCCAGGTAGATGGCGTCAACTGCTCTACCCCTGTCCATCAGTTCTGTAGCCCCATCGTAGAAGGCCACCAAATTGGTCAGGCAGGATTTCCCCTTAGTGAAGCCATGCTGGCTGTCACCAAGCTCCTTGTTGTTTTTCATGTGCCTTAGCATGCCTTCCAGGANGCTGGCTGTCGCTCCTTGTTGTTTTTCATGTGCCTTAGCATGCCTTCCAGGAGAATCTGCTCCAAGATTTTGGCAGGCACAGAGGTGAGACTGACTGGCCTGTAATTCCCCATTTTCCCCTTCTTTAAAATGGGGGTTATATTTCCCTTTTCCCAGTCGTTGGGAACTTCACCTGACTAACATGATTTTTCAAATATATGGCCAGTGGCTTAGCAACTTCACTCGCCAGCTCCTTTTGGACCTGCAGATGGATTTCATCAGGTCCCATGGACTTGTGTATGTTCACGTTTTTAAGATGGTCTTGAACCAGGTCCTCTCCTACAGTGGGCCCAAGGATTTCATTCTCACAGTTTTCTTCTTGCAGACTGATATATTACAGTGTTTCCTAAATCTCTCATTAGTGTTTTTAATCAAATAATTCAGAGGAGTTCTTAAGTCTATGAGAACCAAAATTGTGCAAAACCACACAGTCTCAGGCAAGGCATTATCCACTTGTTCTTGCAGGGTGGGTAATTACAAACAGCTGTCATGGAAGGTAATTGCAGACAGCAGTTGCTAGCAGATAGGGATATTGATTGTCACGGACAGAAGAGTCACTTCTCATTCTTCATCAGTTTGGGTTAAACTTGACAATCAGAAACAGAAATTAAAAGGCAATAGTACTTTCAAACAGTCTGAATTATGTTTTTGTGGGCCATCTGCCAGAGCTAATCCAGGGTGCACTAAAAGTTATGCATTTACAGAAAAGGGGGAAGAGGCAGATGTTTTTTGTGTGAGATACAAAATGCAAAGAAAGGGAACTCCATACTTACGAGGGCGTTTATTTTAAAAATCATCCATTTATCCTTAAACTAGAATAATAACCATCTGGTTTACAGAATACTGACTGAATCTTTTTATGATTTCAAAAACAGGCATGGCCATTCAGCAGAGAGGAGTCCTTTTGTTTCCTGTCACTATTATATTTTGCATACTTCACAAAAACTTGTGATCTTCCCCAAAGTGTTCAAACTAATGAAAAAGTCAGCTCCCCTTCATTACCCTTCTCAATTCCCTAGACATCAGTTGTTGTAATGAACTTGCTATTTCTGCATCTTCAGTTTAATAAGACTGCCTTCATTGGGTGTGCCAGCTCAGCTCTCTGAGGAGCCTGCTATACAGGCTTTCTTAGTAGACTAGGGAGGGGCTAGCAAGCAAGGTGCTTTCCCTCTCCCCAGATCCTGTGTTGTGTAAGGGAACTAATACAGAATGTTGTAGGTGGTCTCCGGTGCCTGATGAGTTCCATAAAGTACTTTGCATGACCTCATGTGAGAAAGCAAAACCTGTTACAAGACCTTTTTGTACGGCAGCAGCTGTTTCATTTGTACAGTACAGCACTGGTATTTTTTCTCACTGTTTTGTTTTCCTCCATGGTATTTATCTACAGCTGGTTATTTTTAAACCTTCAGAGCTGCATACTGGGTTTAAGCTTGCTTCCTGAGATGTGAGACTCCCTGAAATGTCCTTCGGTTCCTGTATTTGTTCTGGTTTTGTCCAGGTCTCCTGGGTTTCTGCCGCTGGCCCTGGTAATTCAGGAGGACATTTATAACGTCTTCTGCCATGGCTGGCTCCTCATCCACTGAAAAATAAACCAACACCACAAAATTCCATGAGGATGGGCTAATTTCCTGTGGTGAATTTTTATAAAGAAAAGGAGCTGGTGTATGTTAGTAGAAGCTAATGTTATGAAATTGAAGGTACCTAAGTAGCACATTTGTATCAGTTTGCCCATTCTCCCAGAAAGAAGTCTTCCAAGTTTGAGACTGGGACTGTGCCTCTATGGCCAGTGAAGATTGGCGTCAACAGAAATACACTATTCTCGTTTGCCTTCAATCACAATAAAATCTGTAAGCAACAGCAAGGAGAGCAGTTAGCTTGTACTGGCAATTCACATTCTGCTTTACTGTGGCAGTGCCACGACAGCCTCAAATTGGCCTGGTCCTCCTGATGCTCCCTGTGGTACAGACAGAACAGAAAAACTAACTCTGCCCCCGTAACCTGAAATCTTCGCAACAGGACAGTGTCATCCGAGACTGTCATGAGAGCTAGGGGAGTATTTGGAGAGAGGGATGGTGAAAAGCCAAAATGAAGAAAATAAGAGGAAAAATCCAGTTAGCATAAAACACTTTTTTAAGGTGCGTTAGCTTGGAGAATTGTGTGCTGCTTTGATACTAAGGTGGAGTTTATTTACATGAAGCCTCTCTCTTGCTGCACAGAGGAAAATGAACCTTGCTTTTAGTAATGCAAATTTGATTATTTGTTTATTTGTTTTTTACGATCTAAGGAAATAGGCATCTAAAGCCTGCTGAATTTCTGAGGTTTTGTCAAAGAGAGGAAGTGTTGGCATTTACAGCAGTCTGTTCTCAGGTTTCTCTATGATTGGGCATTTTGCTCACCTGATCGTCTTCAGGTAAAGCTGGTTCTTTTGCCTGTATCGAGATTGCTGCTTGGGATGGGCTGTGAGAGTTGGCTGGAAGCATACATGGTAGGTTGGACTCTGCCTATCTCAGCTTAAGCAAAAGAAGGGCTTGGAGGTAGACTTGGGACTGGTGCTAAAACTATTAAATAGATATGAATTCATCTTGCATCCTTTTGAGAATCCCAGCCAGAACACCTGAGATCTGGAAGCTGAGCATCTCCTTCCCTGAGGCACTGAACAGCCAGATGTAATTCTCTTCAAGCATTCAGGCATGTGAGAGGCACAGAAGCAATATTCCTTTGGCAAATTAGTCTGTCAACTACTTCATTCACCTTTCTCTCTTAAAGCCTTGATTGTTTTAAGAAAATTTAGGAAATTCTTACTTACTTTACCTCACTGCAAGTGCAAAGCTAAAAATCCTGTGCTTGAAGAGAAGCAGGATGTAACACCTGGTTCTGTTGATTATTTACAGACCTGCAGAAAGTGCAGCTATGGAGAATGTAGGCTCTGTGAAAAGGAGACAGGCCAGTTTGTTTCAGCAGTATGAATGTGAATGTTTGTGTGTGTTTTTTCAGATGGGCTCTTTTGGCTTTATGAAAGTATAGTCTAAGCCTCGGCAAAATACCTGGACTTACGGGATCTGTAACCCACCTGCTTTTCCTGGTTTGTTTGATCCCAGCTGGAACAGAAAAGCAAGAGACTCACCAGGGACGAATGAGTGTCTCAGTATTATTTTGTAATAACTAATGTCCATAGCAGAAGGACACAGGTGTTTAATTGCTGCAAGGGAGAATCTGCACGTTTATCCAAAGTCTAATGCAGTAGTTGAATTAGTTTCAATTTCAACCATTTTAGTGAAAGAGCTCTCAACATTTAGCCTTCCTATTCCCTCATAGATACTGAGTTGTTTGATGTTCTTGGCACCACACTACTTTTTGGCTGTTGTTCATTAGCATGTGGAAAACTGTCAGCACCTTGCTGTAAGGGTAATATGTAACTGAAGTCAGAGCTGAGTAAGGCATACAGAACAGACTTCCCTAGCTTATCAATTCATCATCTGAAAGCACATCTTGAACAGGAAATGTTTGAGTTTTAGCAGCCTGAAGGTAACTTGTAGTGTATGCCTGTATGCAAACAAACACCTTGCCTTCCTCTTTGTAAAAAGGTAGGGTCTAAATGCCTGGAGGTGTTACACAAAATAAGAGGTTAATTGGTTCTGTTTTCAAGGTGTGGTCTTTTTACTTTTAGCACTGTGTTAAATTGCCCAATTTTTAGGATTCTAGAAGCTGCAGAATAGAGCAAACTTAATGAATGTGCAAATTGCAGTGCTTGATCTGGCATCTAGATAAGGGTTCTTCCCTAGCCTTGTGCTGATGGGTACATCTAGCTTTCTCCCGTTGGGCTGATGCACCTTGGGCCAGCTCAGGGTTTATCTGTGGAGTCCTGCCTGCTCTAGACAAGGCTCTGCTTTTGAGATCGTAGGTGAGCTGCTAGAGCTGAAGCCTACAGTGCATGCCTTGTGGATCATTGTCGTGGGCAGGGTTCTCACCAAGCTGTACCAGGAAGCATATGAAGTTCACAGAGGATATCTAGGATGTCATCTTAGCTTCCCTAGTGTTCCCTATGCAGAAAAGGTTCAAAAGGCAGCCAGTTTGAGGAACAAGCTTAGCCTGGTGCCTGCAACAACACATTTTGGAAGGGCTGAAGGAAAGAAAGGATGAGGACTCTGATCTGAATGTGCGCTGGGCCTGGCCTTGGCAGCTGGAAGCCTAAAACAAGAGTAGAGGATGTGTGAATCTGCTGCTGCAGCTGGGACCCAAAGCTGGAAGGCATGAGGGTCGTCCCATTAAAACTGGATGGTCTGATGTACAGGGGTTTCCATCTAAAAGAAACTCCTTCCTGCTGTGGTAGTAGCCCAGTGTCTTTTGCGAGCAGCCTTGGTTTGCAGTACCCAGGTGTGTTATGCTCATGCTGCATTTACTTGGGTGGGGATGTTTGTTGTTGTGCTTTTCTCTGAAGATAGAATCTTGAAGTGAATATAAGCTGATTTTAAAATAGAAGAGGCAACATGGCAAATAATGGATTCAGGTACAAAGTAAAAGCAAATATATCCCTTTGAAAGAACAAAAATGTGTACTCAATAACCAGCTACTTACAGGGTATAGCTGCTCTTACCTGTCTCACTGAACACTTGAATGGTGGAAGCACAGAGGAAAATTATCTGTACTTTACCCCATTGTTTCTCTCCATTTTGGTTATCTTTTCTATAGTGTAGTATAGTAAAATCTCCTACAGTATGGTATCTAAATCCATAGAGTTTTGAATGAGATTCCAGTCCAAGTTGTGAGCAAATTCCCATAACATTTTTCAAAGAGGAAATGATCTAAAATGGAGTACAACTTCATAAAACATCTTACTTCATTTTAGTTAATGGTACAAGCCTAACAGCCTGTTGAATTGAGAAGTTCTGTTTGCCTACCCATTCAGTGCCCCCAAGTCCTGACTCACCTTCTGTTAGTTTGAGCCTGAAGAAGGCAATTAGCAGCAGGAGTAAAGCCATGGGCATAAAGACCCCGGCAAGGAGAATACAGCCAGGCAGCTCCTTCACAAACACTGAAAGTAAGTAACTTGTGTGCATTTTCCTCTGCAACAGATGAGGTGAGCAAGATCCTGCAGATCTTCAAGTGTGGAGCTTATTTATCCTGCTTTCTTCCTTTTCTCCCTTCATCCACATTCTGCCCTTTGCTCAATCCATTATCTCTTTTTGGACTTTGGCTTGTTTGTGTAAGCCTGTGATTCCCAGTGGGACCAGAGTTCACAACAAAGTTGCTCAACCACACCATTTAGAAGTGCATGTTGTAGTAATGTGTGTCTTTGAAACCTCTGGGATTCATCTGGGAAGGGCTCAATATGCAAGGCTGCTGCCTTTTGAGCAATACAGGTTCTGTCATTTCCTAACTTTGCACAGGCCATTCTGAACAACAAGCACTCTCTTTCTAAAAGTGTTATTAATTTTACAATAGATCTCAAATGCTCACTCCGGTGAAAACCTTGTTATGAGCACCACAGAGACTTCTCTGCCCTGGAAGGTTTTCAGAACTGACCATTGAGGAGTGGATGCTGTACCAACAACATTTTTCCAAAGAGCAGCTGCAAAACAGTGAAACTCAAGAAGGTTTTTTCTTAGCAAAGTGGAGAATACGTGGCTGTGTGTGTGGGTGTGTGTTTAAGGTGTGCCAAAGAGTTCAGGAAACTTTTAAACACTGAAGTAATTGAGATGTACAGTATATTCAGTTTTTCCCATCTGGTCACCAGCCTATGGCAGAACTGTGTCTAGAATACACTGGTTGGTTTAAAAAGATGATTAGTCATTTTATAGCCCTTCCCTACACCTTCAGGTTAATCTACCTGGACATCTGATGCCTAATGAAGGCACCAGGTGACATTAAGCTTGTGGAATTTGTGGTTTCACCACCTTGTTAGAACATGAACAACTGGGTAGGTAGGCAGGCTGGAGCCAATGGGAAATGTAGTAGATTTGTAGATTTTCAGGGGGAAAAAGGTATTTCTGTGTTCACCTCATTTCCTTCACCTGAGGTAAACAACCTCAGCTAATAATTTTCTTAATTTTATAATATTCTTTTTGACTGCTAACATATTTGAGATCCTTCCTTTAGCACTACAGGTGATGTAGAATATCACGTTTGCAGGCAAATTCCTGGATTTGTTAATCATCCACTGTTGTGACTGATAAAAGAACAAATGGAGTGTGTCTTGACTTCTTGCTTTATATTTCTTTGGCTTTGGCTTCCAACCATTACATCTTACTCTGTGTTTTCTGACTAGGTGTTTGACCTCATTCATAAAGTACTTTATGATTTACTCATGAAAAGCATGGAATAAAAGCCAGGTTGTTAGGATATTGCTACTATAGGCCCGTCTGTTGCCAGTAATTCCTTCCTTGCATAGATACCTGTCAGCTGTGATCAGTAAATTCCTTTAACTTCTTTCTTTTTGCACATGAAAAGTTGATTCAGATTTTTCTTTAGGCTATCATAAATGACAGTATTGTGGTCTGTAGAACAGTTGCAATATTTTGATGAACGCTCTTCTGGATCCCTTTTAAAATTCCTTCCTAACTGATGTTCTTAAAAAGGTATCTTGAGCCATCAGAGAGCTCAGTCTGAGAGTGAAGGATGTGACTGAATTCTAAGTGCTGTAGCATTAAGAAATGGGGGTGGGGGGAGGAGGAGGTATTTCTCTTTGATACATGTGTATGGCTCACAGTGATATTAATGGCAACTAAATACCTGCATACAAGGGGAAAACAGTCACTTGGATTTTTTAATTGTTTTTCCTGGTGCACCTGAGATATTAGTTCTTTCTGTCAAATGTGAGTCAGGGGAGACAATGGAGTGCATATCTGCCTTGCTTGTCACAACTGACTGTCATGGTGCCAGACAGCTGATGGACACAGAGCAGACAGCTTGGAAGTGGTTAGATTCTGCCTGGGAAGGATAAGAAAATTCCCAATTCTCCATGTTTGTCCAACCTCCTTGTGAAATGGCAGGTGTCAGCTCTGATCACAGTGAGGGGCAAACCTCACGGCTGTTCAGCACGGCAGACATGTAAAGCAAGTTTCTGTATTGAAGCAGGGCAAATGCAGGTAAAGAAGGTTAAACATATTTTTACCATGAAGGCAGTTCATTTTCTACCTGAGTTGGTTGGGACGGCAGCCAGCGTGTGTGAAGCCAACAGGAGCTCTGCTGCCACATGGGGGGCCGCCTTGGGCAGAGCTGGACTTCTACACTCCAGCAAGACCTGGCCTTGTGGTGTGGACACATCTACCACAGCCAAAGGAAAACTGGGAAATGTGGGCCAGGCATGGATTAGTTACACAGGAACATATGTTTTCTTGGATGAGGTGTGACACTTGGGTATATTTGGGAAAATAGATGGATTCACGAGGTCTGTGAGTATGTCACAATTGCGTATTGCTGCAGTACAGGGCAGACCTGCCAAAAGCTCACTTTCAGGCTCATGGGAAATCCGGCCATTTCAAAGTTTTCTTTTTGGCTTGAATCAGAAACTTAATTTCCTGTGAAATGGAATCTAAGGAGCATTAATTTTAGAGCTACTGAAACTCTTGTTTCAGCTGTATCATTTTGACTATTTACATAAAATATGAACACACATGAATTCATTCAAACTTTTAATGAGTTCTGTTTCCAAAACCTGCCAGCTAACATTAGAAATGGTGCACATCACGCCTACCTTGTTGGAAGGAGTTACTTTAACTGCTCAGCTGTATGTGTGTGTTTGTGTGTTAAGCAACACATTCTTGTTGAATGTTTTGATTCAATCACAATTTCCAAATGAAAACTTTCTCTTAAAATTTCTAGATTACTTTAGTAGGGGATATAAAAAGACAAAGGAATACTGGAGCTGAGGGGAAGGAGTAAGATCTGCCCGTGAAGACTCAGCCACCATAAGCAAAAGAGCCCTCATTCTTGCTGATATTTGAGAGCCTTTTGGGCAATAACCAAGGTGTATGTAAAGGCAAATTGCCAGTGTGCATGGCAGCTGAACTGGCAGTGCCGAGGTTGCTCTTTCTCAGGGAAACCTCCAAAAAGGTTGCCGTGAGACTGAAACAGTTGTAAAACCTCAGTATTTATGTAATTACGGTGGAAAGGGGAGGCAGTTGTTCTGGACAGAGCTTTCCAGCACAGACTCCTGTTTTTCCCTGAGCCAGAGTTGAAACTGGCCCTACAGGACTGGATATTCCCACAAGTGTCCCCTAGCCCTGGAGGGGTGGCAGTAAGCTGGGCCCACTGCTGAGGAGGTACATTTTAAATGGAAAAAGGGCTTTAGTTTCCTGTGCTATCAGGCTAAAAAACCTCCCAAAAAGTGTTTCAATGTTATTAAATTTAAATGCTAAATGAGCATTTAGATCTCATCTTTCTTCTGGATGTTCTGCTTAGAGCACCAACATTCTTTATTCTCCTGTTCAACATAAATTTGATAAAGGTTATTAGATTAGGTAGTTTGGTACCTTTATTTCTACAAGCAATTTTATTTCCTTCCATGTCCTTTGTAGAATCCAATATATTGATTGTTTAAGTCTCGTTTTCCCCAAAAGCATTTAACCTTGGTTTGAAAGCATAAGGAGATGGAGAATCACCTGTCCCTTTCCATGGCTGTTTATGATGTGAACCAACTTGTGTCTAGTTTACAGCTTGCTATGTTTCTGCTTCTAGCCACTTTCTCTGCTTGTCTTTTCCTTCCTCAGTGGGTCAAGGAGATTTTGGAGACCTGGTATTTTTTTCCCCCATGAAAGTGCTGATGTCATGCAATGTCACTTCTGAATCTATTTGCTGTTACACTAATACACCAGTCTTCTAATTCCTTATAGTAAGATTTCACTTTTCACCCATCTTTGAAATGCCCTTGAAGGTTTTCTGTGTGTTCTGTAATTTTTAAAGGATATCTTTTGAAACATGGGCATACCAAAGGTTGCAATCTTGTAACAGTGTCACCTGTGACACTCCTCGAAGTAAAACCATGTCTTTATTCCCACTTTCTGCTCTGCTGTTCACTCATCAGAAGGGCTGATTAGCCATGATTGCTGGATCATTCAGAGGCACTTGCTGCATTGCACACATGCTGAGACTCAGTCCTCTTTAGGCTTGTGGTTTCCCAGGACAGTCTCTAGGGATGGCCTCTTAATCTTGTTTCTAGATGCAAACCTTGTTTGGGAAATACTGGAATGCTTTTTCTTGTAATAAACCCAGTCTCTCACAAATGATGCAGATCACACAGCCTAAATGCTGTGTTCAATCCTTAGTAATTAGCATAAAGCCTTTGATCACCTGCACTTTTTAGGAGTTCTCATTTTATACCAGTTTCTACGCTGCTTTTTTTTTGGTGGGGTGTTTTTGGTTTTGTTTAGTTGTTGTGGTTTTATTTCCCCCTCTCCTGCTTTGCTTTTTTTCTGCTTGTTGCTTTTTTAGTTCAAGCTCTTGTGTAATCACACAGTAAAGTGGTTCAAGTTACTGATCATAGATAGAATCATAGAATGATTTGGGTTGGAAGGCACCTTAAAGATCATCCAGTTGCAACCTTCCTGCTATGGGCAGGGACACCTTCCACTAGACCAGGCTGCTCAAAGCCCCATCCAACATAGCCTTGGTTGAAAAGCCTCATAAACTGTGTCTGGTCATTCAGGGTAAGGTATAACTAGATTACTTTTAAACTGGATATGTTTTATGACTGAGTTTATTGTGTGGGCACCCACAGGGAGATGCTGGCATAGCATGTAAGTTGTACAGAGGTGGCAATGGGCGACTGTTTAGGAATGAGCCCCTTCCCCAAAGTGAGGCAGCAAAGGGAAATGGCTCTTGTTGCAAACGCCCAAGTATCACCACACCAGAAGCACTGCAGCTACTCCCCTGTGGATGTGACTTTTAAGATCCCTGCAGCAATGCCTAATTTGTTACTTGTGTGCTTTATTGACAGAGAAGAGTGATTACTTTTTAATGAGCACATTGCATGCTACTAATTCAAGTGCCTTAGGACATCTAAGTGTATTGAAGCTGTTGTTGCCTTTATCAAACAAACTTGTAATCTCATTAACAAAGTAACAGCTATTTTGCATAAAACATGCTAAGTAGCTTATTTGTATTCCAATTCTCTTTTTCAACAATCTTTGCATTCTTTCTGCCTTCAATTTATTTTTCTTACCTATAACTAGGGCAGACCATTTGAGCCTTGGCATGAAAATAATGGGTTTCTAGTCTCCCTCCTTAATATTATGCTTAAGATTTATGAAAAATTAGCATAAGTGAAATAAAACCCTGTCATCCAGTAACACTATCACAGGATCATGGGCCCAACAGTATAGTTATCACAGTGACAAGGTGTATAGTAGCAAAGGGTAGAAGCTCAGAGAAAATCAGGCTTTGCTACTTCTGCTGCTTGTGGAAAAAAAATATTTCTAGGTGCTGCCTTTCTTATTTAACTAATAGGGAATTTTATTCAAAGTAATTTTTCTCCTTGGCTGGAAGATATGATGCTACGGAGAGTCAGTAAATGTTTCTTTAAGAGGTCTTGCTTTTATTTCTGTTAAATATGAATTTGTTAAGTATGTTGGATGTTTTATTAAGTTAATAAATATTTTTCTTTTCCATTAAGCATTTCTGCTAAAATTTTTGGAAGTAGGTTTATTTCTAGTACCCATTTTAGTGTGCATGCATAGTTTCTTGTTGAGTTGCTCACAGTTCACCTCTACCTAATCAGACTAGTCCCCAGTGACTGCTCTGAAAACAGCTGCCCTTCACCAGCCCCAGCACCAGGATTATTTCACCTGTACATGGCATAACCCAGTCAGTACATGGTTCCTCCCCACCACCGATTCCAATTTTTGTTAGAATATCATAGATCTGTAGAATTTATGTGATGAATGTTCTCTGCGTGAGATTTCAAGAGCAGTGTATTAAACGAAAGGGTATCTTTATCTTTTTAAATAAATGCTGCAAAACAAGCCCATTCTCTTTCCATCTCATCTCTTGGACAGCTCAGCTGCCTCCCAGAGTGCACTTCTCCTTGATTAGTAAAGAGGAAATCAATGTAACATTTAAACAGTGTAGATAAGTGAGCGGTGGAAAAACATGCTGCTTCAGCATCCCAGAAAGGCACTGGGAATAGTTGTGCGGTGGTAGCACAGTGCTGTCTATCTTACCCATAACCCATGGCCCCAGCTATGATGGCAGTTTGCTGTATTAGTGTTTGCTCACTGAAGGTCATTTTTCACCTAGCAACAATCAAAGCAGCAAGATGTGCTTTTAGAAAACAGAACAGATTTAATGTTCATCTGGTGTCCCAATTTGCAGCTGATCTGGAAACCGCTGTGTAAAGGTCTGTAGAAGTGATCAGATTGTGAAAAGTAAGCTTTTTCCTTTTAGCTGACCTGATTTCAAATGAATTATGCCATTTATTGCCTCTTGGCTCTCTAGTATTTCTTGATATGACTTTGCAACTGCTGAGTGTTGCTACCCTATCATACGTCAGACAGTTCTGAGACCGTATAACTGTGGGGCAATGTATCTTTCCTCTTCTCACTTCCTAGCAGTAAAATAGGACAGAGAGCAGACCATAGGGGCAAGAGTTACAGCTGTGCCCTGCTAGTTCAAGAGACTGAACTGGATATGCCTGTGGGTCTTGTGCTCCCTGCCTTGGGCAGCCTGACCCCATTCCTGGCTAATCCTGCATGGGGGCTGAGATGCTGCAGTGACAATGACAGCTAGCTGGGGCAGCCACGGCACAGATGGCAAGGAAGGCTGTGAACAGGCTACACTGGGTGGCACTAATGCCTCAGCTGCAGTCTGTTCAGTGGCTAAATGTGTGCAGTTGTGTAGCTGCATTACATTGAGGCATCTTCCAAATCAGAGTGCTTTTTACAATGTGCTAGCTTATTTGTGCTTGCTTGTGTGCCATAAAAGTGATTTGAGCCATGATGCCTTAGCTGCTTTTCAGGATGGCTGAGGATTTTGCAGTATCTCGAAGTCCATATTAGACATACTTGAAAAAAAACCTAGGTTTGCACAGAGCTGTACAAACCTCCACATTAAAAGTGTCTGTGTCACTGTTGCCAATACCCTAAGACTTTTAAAGTTATTCATTAAAGGTCTGGCAGACATTTTATGTTGGTTTTCCCAGTGAGATTTCCCCATAGCAAGGTGAACCCTGACCCCTCCTATAGCATGGACTGCCTCCTTAGAGGACGAGGGCTTCTCTGTGCAGCTGAAGGCCAGGGAGACAGGCAGCTGGCTAAACAGGGCTGAGCTATGATTCCATCAGACACTTAGTGGGCTAAGGCCTAATGTAACCATTGGTGAGAATAATCCACAGTGAAATGGATAGAAAGGTATGCACGTAATGGTGAGAGGTGCGTGTGCGTGCACAGCTACCTCCTCTGCCACAGTGTCTGTAAGGAAATATTTCTCTCACACAGAGATATTTCTGCTACTGCTTGCAAAAGCTATGATTAGTTTAATGCATTTTGTCAGTTATCTAGTACTCCATTAACATGACATGGAATAAAATGGCATGAGCATGTATCAGTCTCTGTTATAGATTCCTGGTGAATGCTAATTAATTTCTCATTCCACTTCCCAGGCTGTACATTTGCACAGTAATGAGTTGTAGCCATCTGCTGGCATGAAGTGATCTTTTTTTTCCCCCTTTTTTCTCTCCACAGAAAGGAGAAAGGCAGACGGCTCTTCATGTTTTTTCCTTATACTGTAACATATCCAGGAAACCTATGCTTTAACCCTGACACTGGCGTCAACAAATGCTAATTTATGCATACAACCGTGTAAGACCAAGGGAAGAGTTTTTAACCCTACCTTGTTCAATGATTTAAAATAGTTACTGTGACTGTTTTGTCCTGGGAGCTTTATGTAGTGTTTTAAGAGAGCAACATCTGCATTTTTTCCCCAAATGAGGAATGCACTCTAAGATCTTTTACTCATTAGAGTGAAAGTGTAAATATACTCCATCCTCATTAGAAAAGTCCTCCATAGGCAGCAGCTTCTCTAGCATAAATGTTACACAATGCAGAGCTGTGGCAGCAGGATAAAGGAGCCGCAAACAAATAAAATGGAAAAAAGGGGAAATAATTGAGACAAAAGTTTCCTATTTAAGAAAAAGTACAGCTGCTTTGAGCAGCTATTGCCCCAGGCTGCTGACTCTTCAGATTGTGGACCCAAGTTGTATGGAAAAAGCTGATAGCCCCTGTAAGACCTGATCTATATGGTAGCAAATCTGTAATGGGGGGGAAAGACTATTTACCTGATTTTTACAGGTACTTCAAGACACTGAATAGTTGATCCTGAAGGATGAGAGTGAAGGGAAATGAGATCACTTTTACATTAAATTGTAAAAAAATGCTAAATGACTCAGGATTAGGGCATGGTGAGGACATAGTTCTTTTATCTTGTAAAATCTTAAAAGCTCATAAATGCTCTTTTCCCCTCTTTTTGTAATGTTAATTTCAGATTAGAACTGAGCAGTAACCTAATGGTGATATAAGTATTAATTTGTGATAAAATAAGGCATTTTGGTTTGACCAGAAACTCAACATATCAGCTTCAGAACCTAGTATAAAAACCTTCCATTGAATTGCAATTGGTTTCAGCAAATATATGTTTTCCATGAAATAATATTTTGACTAAAAACTTGTGGTCTACCCCTATTTTGGTGCTTCTTCATTTCCTTCATGACCTCTTCCTGTTGCTAAGCCAGATGCTCAGAGAAACTGACTTGCAGCTCACTTCAGAAGTTCGTAAGAAATGAGTAATCCTGTCCTTTTAGTCCTTTATTAGTGATTCTACTAATTTGCCTAGTACAGACATTACCAGTTCTTTTTCCCTGGAGTTCCCAAGGCTCTCACAATTCAGTGTCTCTTTTGCATTATCTAATGCTAAGATACCTAGGCAGTTTTAACCCACCACTGCTGGTACCTATCATAGAATCACAGAATAGTTAGGGTTGGAAAGGACCTTAAGATCACTAAGTTCCAACCCCCCTGCCATGGGCAGGGACACCTCAAACTAAACCATGCCACCCATGGCTCTGTCCAGCCTGGCCTTGAACACTGCCAGAGGTGGAGCTCTCACAACTTCCTCACCTAATTGACAATAGACTTCTCTTAGAACCTCTCAGGGAGCAGTGGGGATGTGTTAGCATTCATTTTCACAGCTTGTTCAGTAACTTCTGCATCCACCTAAAATTTCAGATGTGTGCTGCCCTTGTTCTCATGGGGGACTTCAACCACCCAGACATCTGTTGGAGCGACGGTGCAGCCCGGCACAAGTGATACAGGAGGTTCCTCGATTGTCTGGAGGACAAATTCCTTCTGCAAGTAACAGAGGAGCCGACAAGGAGAGGTGCCCTGCTTGACCTCGTGCTCACCAACAGCAAAGGGCTGGTTGGAAATGTGACGCTCCAGAGGGCAGCCTTGGATGCAGTGATCATGAGATGGTAGAATTCGAGATCCTCAGTGCAGTGAGAAGAGTGTGC
>NDXB01016753.1:0-24593 GCA_002631895.1 Agapornis roseicollis
TGGTTGGGTTCAAACTACAACAAACCTTTCCATAAATTATTCTGGCTCTTAATCATTTGTCAATACCTTCAAATAAAATGGACTATTTGCCAGTGCCTTAATTGAATGTTACTTGTTTTCTCCATCCATATTATCTTCAATATGCTTTTTTAGTTTTCTTTAGTTCAAAATTATTTCTGTTGATGCAGGGAAATGCATAAAGGATAAACCCTTCAATCTTCATTCTCTTGTGATTTGTGTAATACGTGCTTCTTGGACGCTGATGATAGAAAGCAAAATGATCCAAACATACTGCAATCATGTCTTACTCATACATGACATTTATTCTATGACATTCTAATTTGAGAGTTACCAGAGGTCCCTGTTCTTGAGATGTGACAAATCTGGTATCCATTACAAGCCAAAATGAATAAATTCTATTAAAATATGTATCTGTGATTTCTAAAATAACTGAGAAAGCAGTCTCAAAATGAAGGTCAACAGCTCTAGCACTGGTGGTTTAGATATTGTCACAGATTTTTGGAACTGGAAAAAACAGTTCCTTGCTGATTATTATGTAGTATGTATTATAGTTTAAATGTATCACACAAATGTGAACAGAAGCATTCAGAAGGAAGAAAAGGACTCTGAGTACTCAAAAAAACGTAGTTTAATCATTAGACAAAAGCATAGCACAGATACCTAGGTCCTATATACTGTACTTCCCAGGTGTCACATATATGTGTTATTTTATGCAAGTATTGACATGTTTATGCTTAATAGCTTTGACTGCAAATCTGTGGACAAGATTTTCTGAATAAAGGTGCATTTTTTTCTTTTTTCTGTCTGAATTAAGACTTTGATGTATACTTAAGTTCTTGTATTTGTAACAGGAATTACAAACAGGGAATTGACCCCTGTAGGCTAGTTTTGAACTACAGCATAAGCAAGCCTGTGTGATAAAGAACAGAATATTTCAGACACCCCAGAACTGGAAAGTGAAACAATGAAGATTGATTATAACATCTTATTCTACTCTTCTTGTAGAAGCACAACACAATTTCTCACTCAAACGCCTAACACTTCCTCTATGCACAATGTATACAACCTTTACCTGAATTAAAGCTATTTAGATTTTTTTTTTTTAATTTACTGCACACTCTTCAACCCTTTACCCGTCACAGCCCTCTTAATTTCCTTATTAATTTTTCAATGGGGCTATAGCTTCCTTTATAGAACCTTATAGTTCCTCACTATTTCTTTCCCCTTACTCATTTATTATTTACGTGAAACAGTAGAGAAAAACTGTATATTTTTCTGAAAAAGAATTTGACACACAGAGAGATTGTAGTCAACAAGTATTTAGGTATAGATATTTAGACATTCCTTGCCTGTGTACTTAACAATTTACAGCATACGAAATGTTCAGAGCACAGTGTTATTCATCTATGGCACCAACAGCTTGTCACTGCAACAAATCAAACCTCTAGTTGCTTTACTCCAGAAATAAGGAACCTGATTCTGGGAAAAAACACCAAGGAAAGGTTCCATTTCAGTGATCCGTGCCAAGCAAAGACATAGAATGCATCTCTCCACAATTTTCTTCAATTTTTCAGATTAAAAGTTTTAATTGGATGCTCTTAATTTCATTTTCCTGAAATAATTTCTTGCTTCATTTCCTTCGGTTTTTAACTTCTATAATGAAAGAGCTAGTAAACTGATAGACAAGTCACTTTTACTGCACAAACCTTTTTAATCTCCAGAACAGGTTTATCTTTTACACTAAATGAGTCAAGGCACCTGTGGAAAATGCTATATAACTAGGTAGTTATAGAAATGATAGGTATATTACAAATTAAAATATTTGCATAAAAATTGAGCTAATTTAAAACAGTTTAGGAAAATATATGGTTAGAATTCCTGAAGGTTCCTTTTGGGACAGAATTTCAGACAACACAAAATTAAACTGATTACTAGATCTTATATTTTGAAGTTAGTAGAGATGATGGCATCTGAGGTAGAAAATATTGTTATGTGATAAAACCAGGATTGATGTATTTTCTGATTGCAGGCTGTTTTAGGCAGTCTTGGTAACCAAGAGTTTGATTGACTGCTAGAATGTTTGACTTCTCCAGGTAGGGTGAGGATTTGTGTAATGGAGGGTTTATATGGAACATTTGCTTCAGTGGGCATGGTGATTGGCTGGAAATAATTTAAGTGGAGATTAAAAACAATTTTCCAGGAAAAAAAAAAAAGAAAAAAGAAGTTTATGATTAGTCTATGTGAAAACAAATGGTAGGAAGAAGACTGTGAAAGAATGGCTCAAGATTACCCTATGAACAGTAGGACTTACTAGGCTATTTTCAATTCCAGGTTATATATGCCAAAAACCTCTTAAACAGTTCAAGTGACTGGTTATGCTTCATAATCAAAGGAAGAAAAATAACTCTAATCCTCATTCCTGTTCCCATCTATTTGATTTTAGTTATCCTTTGACAAATTCAATCTCAATTTGCACCCCCAGAAAACCTACTCTTGTGCTGACTAGAATAACTGCTGGCTCATACTGTGAGATGCAACCAAAATCATTATTCACGTCACTGAGATGAGTGTTAACTGACAGTTTCTTCTCTGTTTTTTTTCTACCTATAATCATCTCCTTAATATCCTGATGGGTTCACACAATGTCTATTTGTATATTAAATGCTTAAGACATTGTACAGTTTTTTTCTATATTTTTGTCATTTCTAAGAATAACAGCAGTACTACGTGAATTTTAAATCATAATGCATGTAACAGGATGTATTTAAACATAGAAATCAATGTTTTACTTCTGACATTAAAGAATTAACTAGAAAGCTTGTCTTGGATAAAAACAGGTCATTAATGCAAAGGGATGGACAAAACACATTTGCAAAGAGATATACTAGGTAGTATATGATTTCAAAATAGGCAGCAGTCTTTTGTTTACAGGTGTGCTTCAATCTGTACCAGTTTAGTATGTAAGCTTTGTATCAGTTTATTTGTACCATTATTTGACTGTTCATCACATTAAAGTGTAGTTTGTGGATCTGTGAAGATGGGAGATAGACATCCATATCTCTTGATGACTTTACCAAACCTCAGTCTTCATGGCTCCCATCTTTTAGAAGACCATGAATTTGAAGTCATTTGACCTGAGAAGATGGACATGCACCTGCAGACTACTGCTTTAAGCAGAGATTACAGTTTTTAAGAAGACTATTTTATTACATTGCAAATCTCATATACAATTCAATGATAGAAGGACATGCATTTCTGCATGTCAAAGTAACATGGGATATTAAAGAAAAACCTAGAGGAAGTACAATTAATCAGTCAATGAAACGTAATTTTGCAACAAGTCAGAGTCACGGAATAGTTCGTATTTAAAGGCCATTTAGTGCAACGCCCCTGCAATGAGCAGGGACATCTTCAACTACATCAGGCTGCTCAGACCCCTTTCCAACCTGTCCTTGAATGTTTTCAGGAATGAGGTGTCTATCACCTCTCTGGACAACCTCTTCCAGGTTTCACTACCCTCACCGTAAAGACTTTTTCTTATATCTAGTCTGAATCTACCCTCTTGCAGGTCATATTAAATTAAATTCATTGTGAGTAACAATTATCAAATTTATTGAGCACTTTACCTACCTAGAATCCTGGAATACCTAGGATCTAGTGATAAGGTAACATCTACCTAGCATACCTACTTGTAAAAGACTTTACTGTTAATAGCTACGTGAATAAACTGGGGAGAGAAATAAATTACATAACTATTAAAGGTTTTGAGAAGGCCTAATATGGAACTTGACAGAGAAACATTAAATGCAAAGAAATTTTATAACCATAATTCGAAGGTCAGAAGTAACTTCCTTAGTTACTTCACCTATTCAAAAGAAACCCCAAACCTCTGGTTTAGCTCAGAAAAATATAGAAACCCTAATCAATATTTGAAGATGGTATGCTACATGGCTTGTCAGCTTCTTTTTTCATACTGCAGGAGCCAAAACTGAGCTCAGTGGTCTAATGAATACTGAGTACAGTATGACAATCACTTCCTTCAGTGTACTGACTGTGCTCCTGTTCATACAGGCCAGGATGCTGCTGAACCCTTCTGCTTTCAGGGCATACTGCAGCCTCATGCTGAAACCAGGACACCAGCATGGGCACATAAGGACATTTCAGCAGAGATGGTCACCAGCCACAGCACTCCCAGCCTGTAAGCTTAGGATTTATCCCAACAAGGATACAGGTATTCTTTCCCATAAAGAGGACTTTATATTTTCCCTTGCAGAATTACCCAGGTTTTCTGTTAGCCCCACTTCACATCCCTACCTAGGTCCCTCTGGATGGCAGCCCTGCCCCTGAGCATACAGAATGGTACTAACCTGTTAGTCCATATCTCCCTTTACCACCTCCACCAGTTTGGTATCATCTACAAACCTGATGAGAGCATACTCTTTTGCTTTGTCTAGGACCTTGATAAAGGTGTTAAAAATACACTATGACAAAGATACTACAAATGCACCATCTGAGAATTAGGATTTGTAGGCCACCCTGTCCCATCTTCAGTTAAGCTCCTGCTTTACAACAGCATTCCTCTTTGCTAGGAGAAGTAAAAGGCAAGCAGAAAGGACAACCTGACTTCTACAAGCTTTCTGAGTGAGAGGAACACAAGCTTTCTGAGAGGAACACTGTACTAGCTTTCTCTGCTTTTATAAGGTTTCCTTGTGATGGTTTTGTGATGTGAATTGTTTTCTCTGAGCAGAGAATAAAACATACTGGCACAAGGTTACATTTCCTTGCTCCTTACCCTTACCTGTCTCTCATAGTAGTTCCTCTCCCTGTCACATACTGTCCTGGCATTGTCCTTCAATTCTAGCATATCTGCAACAATCCTTACAAGAAAATCCAGAATCTACATTAGATCTGATGTTTGTCGCTTCCTCATATTCTGTCTGTGTGTTCCTCCATCTTATTCACCCTGACCTGCACTCTGAAATGCACTAAAACATTTTAAGCAGGGTATTTACAGCAGTGAACAAGCCATTTTTTTGAAAGAACTCCCCATGAATTATGAACCTTGAGAAATAATTAAATAATTTGTAAGCTTATTGCTGTTGAGAAGACCATACACATAAGTCACAGCTGCCGAAGAAGTCACTCCAGCTTCTTTAAAATGCTTACACAATAGTCCATTTCAGAAAAATCACTATCATGTCTTTCAGCGTGTAATCTATTTCAGAATCTCAGGTGTCTTTAAAACCAAGTGTTTCTTACACTTTAGGGATGGACTTTCCCTTTTTCTTTTCCATGGATAAAGCTTTCCAGGGCAACAGCCTGGCCTTTCTGCCTGTCTCTGTGCAGGAGGGAGCACTACTGATCATATTTTACCTACTAGGTGACTAAATAGAGACTTTTGGTGTCTGAGGGTGCTAATCTAGCAGCTTTCACCAGTGGTACAGTTTGCTGAGAAAACACGTGTGTGAAAAACAGAAGTGTTAAAGTTTCCCATGAAGCACTGATACCTCCTTTGAGCACCTGAAGCACTGTATGGGGAAATAATTTAAAAATTAGACTGAATTAAAAGCTTGCATAAACTAAATTTCAGAAAATAGTTTCCTCCTGCACAGCAGAATTATTGGTTACCAGGTTTGGGGTTGTGTTGCTGCTGCTACTTGTCCTGTTTTCTTGTCAGAAAAGACTCATCAAAATCAAGCCAACCCATTCATTTTAATAAGCAAAATCTAACAAGGTTTGCAATTCAGCTGCCTTTTTAAAAATATGTTACGTTTATTTTAAACTGAAATAATGTTGCCTTTGTCTCCATGAGCCTTTCTATTGCTTCTGCATTATCTTCCCACGCCATACCACATTCCATTGTGAGTCTGCCTACAGCACCACAGGCTTTGTCCTGATCATGCTGATAATATGCAAGCTTCCCTCTTGCTAATTCTGATTTCAATTAAGCGATACAGAAGGAGACTCCAGGGCCCCAGACAAAGGTCTCTTAAAAAGAGTTTTTGGAACACAGACTTTATTCCCCCAAGGTATTCTACAATTTTTGCAATGGGCTCTTCTGGGCCCAGTTGTTTTGTATCTTTGTCTTTTCCTCTCCCCTCATGAAATGTCTAACAGTTCAATGAGAGGATAGGGGAAAAAAATGGAAAGAAAAAAAAGAAAAAAAAAGAAAAAGAAAAAAAGGACAGGAAAAAAAAGAAAAAAAGGGCTATAAAGTTGATCGGTTCATATAACAATCAAATTTTGTGAGTACAGATCAAAAGCAGAGTAATCCCATGAGTGTTATGGATAATAATGATGTCCACATAAACTCAGCTATGAAAAATCACTCATATTAAGACAAACAATATGTTTAAATGAACAACTGGAATATATTTTCTCAACACAACTTGTTACATCAGAAAAAGAGCCAGAGATGAAAAGCTCCAACTTAAAGTAACTTTGTTTCACTGAAATTACCACTAACAAGACCAATAAAACTATAAGCAAGTTACACAATTATCCCTAAAGGATCAGGAGTACTGATTGCTGATTTGGCATATAACATCGTTGTGTCAAGTGCTCATATCCTGCAGCTTTTCAAAAGTTTAATGTTCATAAACTTCATTATCTCTTTTGTTCAGATTGTTATAAATGACTAAAGCCCAATTTTACAGAAAGCAAACTATTTTATTCTACAATCAGTTAAGGCTGAGAGGCAATAAGTAAAGCGGCGCTGAGTGCTGGGGGGCAGCCTCTGCTCCGCTAGAACGTGCGCGCACAGTTCAAAACACAGCGTCCTTTTTGTATAGCTTTCTGGCCAACCCCCTTTCACTGGATAGTCATCCTGCTCTTCTTCCATTAGGTCGTTGGAGTTTCCAGGGTGCTTTTCCTTCTCCCACTGGGTCTTTCGAAAGTCTCAGGGTCCCCGCGTCTCGGCACGTTTTTCTCCCATTGGGTCTTTTGTAAGTCTCAGGGTCTCATCTCTCAGTGGACTTCTCCAGGAAGCGGAAGCAGTCACATGCCAGCTCCCAGGTAGGGCTTCAGAGAGGCGGTCACACCACCTCTAGGAAGCACTTCTAAAGGTGGTTACATCGGCGGGGTTTCCAAAAAGGTGATTACATAGGAGGGTTTCTAAAGGAGCTGTTATGTCAGCTCTGTGTGTGTGTGTGTGTGTGTGTTCGAAAAGGCACACACTCGTCTATGTTTAATTCACAGCTATAGTGATCACACTTACCACAATACTTTCTATTTTGACATGAATCATCCCTGTGTTTCTCACAAGATGAATAAACTGATACTTTAAGTATGCAATCCAGAATAACAATCACACTAAAATTTATCCCTTCTCAACTATTAATTGTAACTTTTGCTTATGGCCTTAGTCTGCCTTCCCTTTATGTTTTCCTTCACAACTCAAGTACCTGACTATGATACAATGAAAGACCAATGTTTACCATTTTTGGAAGGTTTTTACTTGGAACTTCAAGTCTGGTTGATTTAATCTAAGAAGAATTTAACAGTCAGTAAAGAAAATCCTACTAAAAATCACATATTTGAATCAAACTTCTGTTTGTGAATAAAATGATTTGTCTGTACAGTAATTCTACAGCACTGCTTTGTCATCTGACTACATATACACTCCCTCACACAAAACTAGAACAGGAATAATTTCTTTTTCCTGTTTATAGGCAAAATGGGATTTTCATCATGTATCTCCAGACAATTTTCTTGTACATTTTTCTGAAAGTACAATTTAATAAATATTTATTGATAGTTTTAACACTTCCCATGGGAGAATGCTAATCATGGCTAAATCAAGTCTTTCCTCCCACCACCTGCTGAAAGTGAAAAATAAAGTCAAGAAAAATGGAACTTTAATTGCTGATGGAGGGTAGTTTTTTCTCTACTATCAATAAGGGAGGTTTCAAATAACACTTCCTTACAATGTAAAAACATTTCTTTGGTTTGACTTTTTTCTCCATATTTTTCTTTTGCTCATTTTTCTTTTTTTCCCTCACATTTGTCTCAATTCTTTGAACCTTAACTGTGTGGACTGATACGGCTAAAACAGGTTGCAAGAAGTTGATGGACTATACATCTTTGCCCTTATGTTTTAAAAGATGCAAAATTAAGAGTTGTTTAAATGTGTCAGTTCTTTGGGTTTTCCTGAGTAGCTTAAAAATCTGCTTTCTGTATTGATGAACTTTCAGTTTGGTGCTTTATATGATGGTGTTTTGTTCCCTTCTTTTCATCAGATTAAGTTACTACTGTTGTAAAAAATGCTGTGGCATCCACTTGAGCTGAATGAGGTTAATTTGTGCATATATAATTTTCAGCCATAACTGCAGTTTTGAAAATCTGTTGCTTGTATGCGCTGATAATGGCAGTACTTTTAAAACAATTTTCTAAGAACATGTCATCGTTTTTTTTTTCCTACTCTCTCTTCTGAGTCTTTTTCTTGAATCATTTTAGAACAGAAGTCAAGAATTTTCAGAATATTGAAAAGATATGTAGAAATAAAACTAGTTAAAAATTAAAAAAAAAAATAACCTCAGCCCACCCTCAGATACTTGGTGAATTAAAACCACCATTATGTATTGTCAGGAGAAGATCTAAACTGGATAAAGGGAAGGAGGAAATATCAAACTAGGTTTGATATTGTTTACACAGACTCTGGTACTGCAAGCAGGTAGATTAAATATGCTCCTACTTCTGTTTACATAAAAGACAAACCATTCTTTGTTCTGCAGTTGTGCAGGATCAAGACGAAATAAAATAGAAAGGCAGGACTATGATAAACTATTGAACCAAATGATAAACTGTATTTAGTGATAACTGTATTTACTCTGCACTTGTTGACTATATTCCCTTGCATTCTGCCCACTGATCCATCTCCCTTAAGACTTTTTTTGACATTAAAAGCCATAAGCAACTTCAAATATATTCCAATTTCCTTTTCTAAAGCAACATGCCATTTCTTTTCCCCCCCAGAATTGTCCTAACCCAAAATTTAGGGCAAAAATGTGTAAGTCTTTTACTAAAGATAGTTTTAAGGATCAATATTTTATCACTGGTTTTGGATGACAGCTGTGAATGAATATGTACAAAGCATGCAGTTCTGGAAGTTTAGTAGGAATTAGATTAATCATGATTTAAATATTTGAAGTATTTGAAACATCCTTTTTTTAGGAATTTAGAAATTTGCCAAAATACTACTTAAGGTAAAAAAAGAAAATACATGAAATAAAGTGTTTTGACAGAGCAGAATGAAAAATTTTTGTTATGTGGTGGAGTGATAAAACTGAAAATAATTCTATAATCAACACATTATTCTTTTTTCTTCTTGTTACTGAAAAAAAATCTGCTTCAGGTTTTTTTCCTTGTGATGCAGGAAAAAAAAATAAAAAAGGAAAGAAATTCTTAATTATGCTGCAATGTTCATAATTCTGTAAAAATGCTTAAAGGAGCTTTACATTAATTGAACACTGATATTTTCAACTTTCATATTAGCCATGCATTTGCATTTGGGATTGTGAACTTTTGGGGTAATTGTATACCTGGAAAAAAAATCAGTGATGACCTCTTGTTCCTTTGTGATATGGTTTGCTTATCTGTTAAAATGTCCAGATAAACAAGGTTTTTGAAACATTTTGTAAATTCCTTTCTGAATTTCATGGCATATTGTACCACTAATCAAGAGTTCATGCAAAACATTGACAGATGTTCATTTCAGAGTAACTCTGTGTGTAGACCTCATGAATGTTTATCAATAAAACTTCATAAAATAGCATGTTATTATTTATTGCTAGCATTATGACATTATAAAGCAATTTTAATGTGGAATTATAATACCTCTTCCTACTGGATAAAAACTGTGTGCTACAAACCTAGTTTGTTCCACAGCGGGTTTAGCTGATTTTAGCCACATAAGCAGCTTTTTAGCTGAGAAATAGGAAGTGTGAATTTTACCTCTGCTGTTGGGATGAACTGAAGGACTGAACGATGCAACTCACAGAAACAGCTGTAGATTTTCTCTCTTAGCAAAGATATACAACACTATGTAATAAACTGCATTCTTTCTTCCTATGGCTGCTACAATTTCAGGAATGCAGAATGTTTTACAAAGGTAAGTATAGTTTGATTTCATAGCAGTATTTCATTCCCAGTGGTGCTATTACAGCAAGTTTATTTCTGTATATTATATCTGTATGTAACAGTGTGCTTCAAATATGTCTGTTTTGAAATCTATGCTTTCTTTGTTCCTTTTTTTTGGTCCATCCAGATAAACTGATCTGTAAAAGTGTCCTCCTTGTACCAAGGGGTTAATGACTCCCCAGAAATAGTAATTCCTAGCAGTGACTATTCCAAGGTGACCTGAAAATAAAATTTTAATCCTCTGATTTCAAACCCCATCAATTTAGGACTGGGATAGTTTATCAGTCTTCATCCATGACTTTGATGTTCAGATTTTTTCTTATACTCCTTTCAGGAAGTCTCTGCACTTACACATACAAGATTCTTTGTTAGCACACCAAAGTTCAACAGGAGCTCATTCAGTGCAATTTTAAAAGAGAGTTTCAGTAGCCCAAATTCCTAACTAACTAAGCTGTAAAGGATAAACAACCAAACAGCATTTTCTGGAGTTTTATTCAGCTGTACATGAAGAACAGGGGAGAAAAGAAAATTCTTCTAACTCTATAGTAATTACCTTATACTTAATTGTGTTTAACTTAGTGTTCATGTAATAAAAACCAGGTGCTCAGCTCTTTTGAACTAGTTTTGCTCTTTTCCAGGTTCCAGCAGATGATAACTGAGAAATGGTCACTGTGTGTTTTCTGATATAGCAGCATTTTAGTGCTCTAGGAGGAATGCCATTAAGTCATTTTACATAAGAAAGCAAACTCCTGCCAGATGAACTAGTAATCTAGCAAAAGGATGCTTTCCCATTGTGGTACTTCACTGGTGAATGAGCTAAATTTCTCTTTCTTGACAGTGTGCTGACATAAAAGCACTGAACCATGGTAAACACTTAACAAGGTTTTGTTAAGGACCTAGTGAATTGTTGCTTCTAAAATATGGGTGTATATTTTACCAGCTAAGATGTGTCTGTCTGAGGAAAGCACAGATTTCAAGTAGCAAGTTCGTGCCACAAAATATCATTTGCAGAGCATAAAGCGCATATATAAAATGAAAGGAGAATTATACATGTAATTAATGTATTTTGTCACTGAAAATACTACCAAATAGTTTTACAGTCTTGAAGGACAGATATGCATGTCTAGAAGCTCAGTAATTCCCCAATACAAAAACTATGCAGAGTATACAAACATTATATACAAAGTATACAAAGATACACAAGCTGTATTTTGGCTTTAGTCTGAGAATAATGCTGATACCACACCAATAATTTAGTTGTTGCTCAGTAGTGCTTACCCTGATCAAGGACTTTTCAGTCTCATGATCTGCCAGTGAGGAAGGGCACAAGAAGCCAGGAGAGAGCAGAGACAGAACACCTGACCCAAACTAGCTAAAGGCATATTCCATGCCACAGCACGTCATGCCTAGTACATAAACCCTGGAAGTCACCCAGAAGAGACCGGGATGCTGCTGGGGTTGGTCTGGATATCAGGAGCAGGTGGTGAGCCATTGTGCATCACTTGGGTTTTCAGAATTTTCATTTCCCCTTTTTTTTTTCCCCTTATTATTATTACCAGTATTATCAGTATTGGCATTATTTATAATTATAGTTTATACAATTTCAATTATTAAACTTTTCTTATCTCAACCTGTGGATTTTACATTCTTTCAATTTTTCTCCCCATCCTGCCTGGGGTGGGGCAGGGAAGGCGGGGGGGGGCTGAGTGAGCAGCTGCATGGCATGTTATTGCTGGCTGGGTTTAAACCATGATAAAGCATTTAAACAAGTTTGTTGATGTGTTTAATACCCCATATTTTATTTTCATCACAGTTTTTTTCACTATAAGAAAGAATCCTCTCATGATCATGAGTTATAATATGCAGAGTTACAACATGTACTGAAGAATTTATTCATCATTCACAGAGAACTACAATATTTTCTATACCTGCCTGATTCCTAGAAAGTCAGAATTGTGCATTAAAAGTGCTGAATATCTTCTGCATTATTCTACAGATGCAGTGGACAATTCCTGCAATAAACCAGGGGTACTGCTCCCAAAGGACAAAAGAAAGCCTAAACCAAGAAACCATCTCACATATTATCTTCTTCTGCTATCATTCCTGTACCTTTCTCACAATGCTCCTTCCTCTGTGTTCCCTTTCATAGTATCTTTTCTCCAAAGAACAGTTCTTACTGATCTGGTGTTGTCCAAACAATTAAAGAGTTTAAAAAACAAAAAACCAGGTAGAACTTGTAACAAATTAGTAACATCTATTCTATTCCTAAATACATAAGATTAACCTTCTTTCTTACACAGTTTTTCCAAACCTCATCAGCACCACCAGAAATAAATTTTTGAATGACAGACTACTCCTTAAAATCTTGCAACTAAGCTTACAATCTCTGGCAGAAACCATAAATTCAAAGTGTGAAATGGGATTATTTCATTCCCAGAGAATTAGTGTCTGTGTTAATAGAGTTCTAAATACATAATCATATAAATGCCAGAAAGAAAAATCTTAAATGGGCTTTTACTGTGCAATTATTTCCAGTGTAGACCCGGGAAACCAGCCAGGATTGTTCACCTTTGGGAGAAGTACTTAAGATCTCTCTATGGTTGGACTTTCTGTCTAATATTCCAGCAAAACAGGCAGGTCATGGGTTTTGTCAAGCTTTGCCAGATCTCTAAAGCATCATGACTTTCTCCTTTTCCGCTTCCCTCTTGCATTTTTATATAGTGCAATGCAGATGCCAAACAGAGGGTCTTCAGGGGTGTTTAATTTGGAACACACCCAGCTTCAAAAACTTGTTAGGACAGCATCTCATCTAGAGAGTGGTACACTTCTCTACAGGTAGGGAAGATAAGCTTCAAGATTCTCAGTTTCTTGAAATTAAGCCAGATCTGTCTGTGAGTCTTCAGCAGAGCAGTGTTTTACTTAAATAACACACTTCAGAAAATCACAGACGTTGATCTGGATGAGTTTTCTTGTTCTAAGAAGGGCTTGAAACTACTGTTGTCTCTTGAAAGGTGATCTGAGACTGAAAGTTATCAGCCTATGTGAAGTAGTTAGTTGGGCTCTTTTGAGTTTATTGAATTGCTAATGTGCATTAAACTCTGAAATTGTGTATTCCAAAATTGTTAAGCATCTGATTTCCTCCCTGAAGTGCACCACAGTTCAGACAAAGCTAATATTTTCTCTGCTTTTTCCTCTTTTTTGTTATGCCTTATCTCATATATATATACTCATGCATACTCATCTATATTTATGAATTAAAATCTACATTATGTCTACAGAAAGGAAATCCTAAATTAGTCACTACTAATTACTTGATTCAAATAGTGGGAGAGTAATCAAGATGACATGTCTGTCTCAGAGAGAAAGAAAATAAATTTATCAACACCTATCATCTGAAGTAATACCAGATTTTTATTTTTGTTTGAATTGTGAATTATGTCTTTGAAATACAAATATTTTATTGAACATTAAGCAAGTGAAGTGATCGAACTCTTAAGGGAAAAAACCCTAGTAAAATAAAAAGCAAAATTACACAAGCTTCTGATTCAAATTTAATGCTGAAAAAATATTTCACAGAATTTTCTAGCTAAATTTTCTGAAAATGAGTTATAAACATGATTCAACTTTGTATTTCATGGCCATTTTCTGTGTGAATGTTTTAACACATATATTGATGGCAGAAAAAACACCAATGAGAAAAACAAATAAATACTACGTATGCTAGAAGAAAATTCCAAATTACTAAGTACTTCATTATGAGTATTTGGGGACTACCAGATTTTAAGCCTTTATTCCTCCAAAAACATACTGCTTACATTTTTACACAATAAAAATCAATTAACACACAATCTGGATGTAGAAATGTTTGCACATATTTCTAAATGACATCAGTTCAAATGGAATGTTAATTCATTCTTAAGTATATTGCTAAATTGGGTCCATGCTGACCTTTAGAGTCTAAATATATATAAGCTTATGAACAAGCTACATGTTAAGATTTACATTCAAGATATAGCCTATGAATACTTTCTCAAGAACAAACATTTGAAAAATGCAATTTGATCAGTTCATGAACAGAAAACCAGGCCAAGTTAATTAAATAACTATAACCTTAATATGGAGAATATGCAACTGCCTGTGTGCAAATATATGTACGTATTTACAGGGTTAAGTATTCAGATCATCATTACAATTTGTTCTATTTTTTTTTTTCAAAACTGTCCTAATGTGTCTCTTAAAATTGTTTTTATTTTTTTCGTTGTAAGGCAGTNAACTGCCTGTGTGCAAATATATGTACGTATTTACAGGGTTAAGTATTCAGATCATCATTACAATTTGTTCTATTTTTTTTTTTTTCAAAACTGTCCTAATGTGTCTCTTAAAATTGTGCTTAGTTTTTGCGTTGTAAGGCAGTAATGTGAAATAGAGATTTTATTTTTTTTTACACAGTTTGGATCAGTACGCTAGAAAGATTCCCACAGTCTGATTCCGTGGCTGACTGAGAGTCTGCCACAGCCCCCTTTACACTTCTTCTCACAAAAAAAAAAAAAAAAGACCCAACAAAAAATTTAAAACCACACTTGGNGATCAGTACGCTAGAAAGATTCCCACAGTCTGATTCCGTGGCTGACTGAGAGTCTGCCACAGCCCCCTTTACACTTCTTCTCACAAAAAAAAAAAAAAAAGTCCCAGCACAATAATTTAAAGTCCCTATGTGAAGTTTGCTTGGTAGACATACTGAAATTTTTACTGATGGAGAGTATTAAATGCCAAGTGTACTGATGGCCAAGACTCTGGATGATTTGATTTTCATGACATAAATCTTTGGATAGATTCATTCTTACTGGCTCTGGATCTAGTTCTGTATGCTGGTTTGTGAAAAATGTTCTGCATTTTTTTCTGTTGGTCTTAAATGGCAAATCGCCCAATTTTTCTGATCTCTTGCAGGTGACCACTCACAGCTATACAAGGCAAAATCATCTGATGAAAAATAAAATGCTACATCTGAGGTTATACCTTTATAATAAATTAAGAGAGTCTGACAATACTTAAATGCAGTTCTTCTCATAATAAAAAATATTTCTAAAGCACTGCTGAGCAACTACACACTGGAAATGCCTGTTTCTCTCCACTAACTAAAAAAAGAGACCCCAGTATGCAAGGTCCAGTACTAAAATTGATATGGTGTAATCTAAAGTTAGGTGACAAAATCCGAGATAATTCTTTACTTGGTTTCAAAATCAAAGAAAGTTTTGTCGGTTTAAGCACATTTTGAATAAATACTTTTTTTGTCAGCATAGGCTTAGAATGTCTGGATTCCATTATCCCACTTTTGATTTAAGACCTGAGGTATACTGCTACCAGCAAAACCAAAATTAGCCTGTAGAATAAATTTTCACTGAGAAAATACTGAATACCTTGTATCAAATGTTCTTTTATGTTATAGTCCTCCTATAACAAAAGTATCATCATTACAGGTTTTCTTTTTTTTTTTTTTTTTTTTAAAAATTAAAAAAAAAAATTTTTTTTTTTTTTNTCCAACCCCCATCCAACCTGGCCTTGAACACTGCCAGGGATGGGGTAGCCACAGCTCCTTTGGGCAATGTGAATACTGTTATAGCTCTTTTCAGCAGACCTTATTTAATTTTTTTTTTTTTTTTTTTTTTTTTTTTTGAGAAATTAAGAAAAAAATATTATTTTCCAGTCATGGAAAGACTAGCAGTCTTCACCAGCTCTTCTAATTCTAACAGACATGACTAAATAGAAGTTAAGAAGCAATCCTGACAAAGTAATTACATATTTGAAGGTGAAATTCTGGGTCTCTGACTGTCCTAGCAACCATTTCATTTTGATGAAGATTTAATTTAGAACACATTTCTCAATGGGATCTTTAATTATTCTGAATTCTACTATTAATCAAAACATTAAATGTCAGCATTAATTTTTTTACACGTTTTTTGATTCAGTCTGCTCCAGAAACTGTCTGTAGTATTTTTTCGAATTCCCAGTTCTCATTAGCTTTTTCTGCAACTCATATCTGATTTGTATACTCAACTGAATAAAATGACACTATGTCCCAAAGAATATTGAGTTTATTAAATCTGTACCTTCTTTTCTTGTGTACAGTAGCACTAGGCAGCTTCCTTAAACTATGTAATATATAAAAAAAGATAAAATCAAAGAAGGTAGGGATTAGATGTGAAAGCTCATGAAAAGGGAAATCTTAGGTTTCCAAAGCAGTTTTCAGCTCCAAAGTTTTGAAATGCCCCAGTGCCTCTTTAATTGTGATCTCTGGTCTTTACCTATTTGCCTTGTATTAGTAAACCCCTATGTTTTATATTTAGTTAGAAAATGAGATTTTGAGACATATAATTAAAATATTAAGGTTTTATTTTGTGCATGGAGAAAAAGGTCCTTCCTGCTTTGTATGTTCTGTAGGGATTATCTTTTCCACAGAGAAGTGTCAAAGGGTGCAAGGTTTCAATAAAAATTGCTTCTTATGGATTTTTCACAAAATAAATTGTGGGGAATTTCATTGACATGAAATCCTGGAAATGGGTATATTAAAGCTGATGGATAGACAAACCTTATGAATAATAATTCTGTCATGATGAGCCATGATAGTGGCAGCACATTACTCCCAAAAACGGCTGCGTTCACACATAATCCCTCTCCCTCTCTCACTCTGGAGACAAGACCTGGAGGTCTTCACTAGAGGAAAACAGTTCATATAATTTCGTTTTTATGTGTACCCTGTTTTCCTGACCAGAAGCAGAAAGAAATAACATTGGAAGGTTAACATCAGAATAAATTGTCAATAACAAAGTTTCTGTTTGTGTTCCATAGTACCTCTTCATTCAGGGACAAGTTTCTAGGGTTCAGATCAAAATCTTTCCTGAGCTACTTCACTATAGTGAGTTATCCCATAGTATGCTGTAGAATTTTTAGATGCAAAACCACAATATGCTATGTCCAAAACTAAACAGCCCGTTAAGACAAATGAATATATATTTCATAACTGTCCTCACTAAAACTAAAAACATGTAAAATTTAATTACACAAAATTCATGTTCTATTATGTTCTGGTGAGCTAGATTAGAATAGGATCTTGAAGAAAAAATTCATTCCATATTTGGTAAACTTTAATTTGGATAAAATTTGGATAAAAGCCTCAATAATTTCTTACTCTGTTCATGTATCCACTGACAATGTAGCGGATTGATATCTCTAAATTATTATCTCTTATCAAAATTTCAGAGCAGATCTGGATTGAGATTTCACAAACCAATGATATTAATGGAACATAGAATCATAGAATAGTTAGGGTTGGAAAGGACCTTATGATCATCTAGTTCCAACCCCCTCTGCCATAAACAGGGACAACTGTTGGCTCTGTCCAACATGGCCTTGAACACCACTAGGGATGGAGCATTCACAACTTCCTTGGGCAATCCATTCCAGTGCCTCACCACCCTCACAGGAAAGAATTACTCCCTTAGATCCAAACTAAACCTACCGTTTAAGTTTTAACCCATTACCCCTTGTCCTATCACTACAGTCCCTAATAAACTGTCCCTCTCCAGCATCCCTATAGACCCCCTTCAGATACTGGAAGGCTGCTATCAGGTCTCCACGCAGCCTTCTCTTCCCCAGGCTGAACAGCCCCAACTTTCTCAGCCTGTCTTCATATGGGAGGTGCTCCAGTTCCCTGATCATCCTCACAGCCCTCCTCTGGACTTGTTCCAACAATTCCATGTCCTTTTTGTGTTGAGAACACCAGATCTGCACACAATATTCTCACAAGAGCAGAGTAGAGAGGCAGGATCACCTCCCTCAATTTGCTGGTCATGCTTCTTTTGATGCAGCCCAGGATACAGTTAGTTCTATGGGCTGTGAGTGCACACTGCTGGCTCATGTTCATTTTTCATCAACCAACACCCCAGCATCAAAGATCCATCGGATTTCAGAGGCCAGATGAAGCTGAAGTAACTGAAAAACTTCTGGAGTGTGTAAAAATAGAAATGGAAAATAGATATGTAAATTCTGCATGCCAGAATAACCATGTTAGATTAATTACTGCAATATTAGGACCACTTTCAGTGGCTTCTCTGGTTTTGAATACCTGCCTTAGCTGTGTAGCTTTTTCCTAATTTATTTCAAGAAATACTTTAAAGAATTCCTTTAAAGATAAGGAAAGAAAAACAGGGATATATTGAAAACAAAATTATACTATATGGCCCAAGGGAAACCCATTACATTTCAAGTAAATCAATTCCATTTGTTTTCCTTTCTACTGATGTATTTTTAATGGAGATGTCCTGCACCATTACAGGTATTAAACGATGGAGAGCATTCGATATTACGTTCAGCTGTGAAAGAAGTCAGATTAAACCAGTCAGAGAGTAGACAGGCTGAGTGGCAGAGGGCACAGACACAAGGCATGGGAGCAGAAAGTGAAAAAGAAATTAAAAATGCCTTTCCATATGTCCTCACATTTGCTTTCATCAGTCTCCTCCAGTGAGTTTAAGAGGCATGAAAATGGTTGAGATAGCACACCATGCTGAAGGGATGCACTAACAACAAACTAAAATATATAGATGTGGAAGGACAGAGAATACAAATAGGTGGAGAGGTGTGAAAGAAGGGAAGAAGTTGCCATTTCAGAGAATAAAGGCTGAAGAGGGCACAAAATAACAGGAAAAAGGGAAGAAAACATGTGGATACTGAAAAAGCAATACTCAATATGTGGAGAATATCAGGAATTAGGAAAAGTAAGACTGAGTCAGAAATGGATTTTACACTCTTTGGTTGCTTTTCATACTAAAATCATGAAGGGATGAAAACCTTATCTGGAATAAATCAGTGATGGTTGACTTTGATGCAGATATCTTCAGTCATCACTAGCAAATATTGTGACCTCAAGGTTTTGGAAGAGAATTATAGATTTGAAAATAACTATATAAGGATGCAGCAAATTTGGATTTTCTCATTGCAACCTTTGTTTGCAAAAAGTGACACCCATGTATTGTCCATGACTTTGTAGGTGAAAATCACTCAATGGTTCCACTTGATAAAAAAACCAAAAAGTTAATTCCTAACAGGAGAGAGCAAAAGGCATGTCCTTCAAGGACAGAATTCTTTAAAGGTAATGATTTTGGTAACTTCTGACTGAGATGTAAGCACAGGAATCAATGAACACATACTTTGCCTCCTATGTCTCACTTTAATTTGTACTATGCTAGTTATCTGAAATGAAAATATAAAGGGCAGCACCCTCTCACTCCCAAAACCTGGTAGTGTTGCTACACAGTGAAGGGGAAATTCTAATTGTAGCAGCTCTGCAACTTCACATACATCAAGCCAGAGCAATATCACCATAAACAGCATTATTACACTTGTGCATCAAAGTCAATCAGAAGAACACAGATATAAAAATATCAAGAGTGAACAACCAACCCATACGGTGGATTTCCTAATGTTTTGTTCAGTCTAGTCTGGTTTTTTTTTTAGTTGGTTGTTTTGGGGGGAAAGGGGGGAGGGATGTTTGTTTGTTTGTTTGTTGCTTGTTTGTTTGTTTGTTTTTTGCTTGTTTGTTTGTTTGGTTTTAAAGCAGTGGTGCTTCCTATCTTCCTTGAGAATGATGTTCTTCAATGTCAGGACAATTTTTTGCTTAGAGTGTTAGTATGGAAATGTTCAGGCTTAAGAGTGTGTTGCCTATTCATCACTGCAACTCCACATGTGCATACTTGTAGTCTTTCAGTGCTGCACTGAAGAGAAAGTAGTGGTTTAGTCTGAAGTACAAATAGCCACAGAGAAAGAAATTATTACACTGAAAATTCAGTGTAGTTCACTGTTTAGCAGCTTTCCCACATACAAACCGTAAAGCCAAAAGATTTTTCTGCTCAGTTATTGTCCAGCAAATTCAGTGACATAAAAGGTCTTCCCATTATGAAAGCATTGAAATATATTCTTATTAGAACTCTTCCTAAACTATTTTCCCAAACTGCCTTTTAAAAAGATGTTAATTCTGATTAACAGTAAGCCACTGGCTTTTTAGTTGAGTATGTATGGAATCCATAAAATCTGCAAAGAGGTGACCAGTTATTTTATGGTAAGTTTACTTAAAATAAATATGCAAACAATAACAGCAATAATAACAACAATAATAAAGTCTTATATCTCTGTAAAATCTTATTCTTTTATTTGAATAACAAATTCATTTATGAAATCCACTCTTTTACTACTAACCTTTTTTACTACTACCTTTTTAACTATAACCTTCTTACTGAGGTTTTTAAATATGTAGGGTGTCTTGGGGTCTATTTGTACTTTTTGTTGTGCTTTTGAAACATCAATTTTAACTCATGAGTGAAAAAAAGAATGTAAAAATATTACTGATTAAATTGTAGAAATTTTTTGTTGTAAAAACTTGAATTGCATTCTTGGTTCAAGATTTGCTGATCAGCTGTTTTAAACTTTCATGCGTTTACCTGAGTAATGTCAAGTCTTCAGAACTTTTTCTGGTCTTTAATTTGAAAGTTATGGGTGCATAGTGTAAAGCATTTGAATCTGTTCCAAAGCATTGTGTTTAAACTGACAAACCCAGGTGTTTTGATCACATGCTGGCAAGTATATATGCAACAATAAATGTGTCTTCCATCTACTGCTACTGCCTGCCTACCCAAAAAAGATACAGAATTGCAGTATTGTTCCCCCCTGTCTAATAATATAAGTTAAAGTTCTCATGGAATAAAAAGTATTCACAAATGGCAGACATAGATCCTTTCATAACTTAGATTTTTCAAGACAGAGTCCTGGACTGAATAAATGAATGATAAGGAAACATACCTTTTATGGGCTTATGTGACAATAAAAGTTACATAATACGATCTCATATAAAATCTAATATGATCTCATATAAAATCAAATCTGACTTTACTCAGCTGTGGCTTGCCCTATCCCAAGTTGGATTTTATGCTTATACACCGAGGAGCTATTCAGAATACTTTCACTATGAGGACTTCCAATACAGCAGGATGCTCAGAAAGGTAGTGGAGTCTCAGCCTTTGAGGTTTCCAAGACCTGACAGGAAAAAGTCCTGAGCAACCTGCTCTGATTTCATAGCTGACCTTGCTTTGAGCAGGAAGGTGAACTAGAGACCTCCTGAGGTCCCTTCCAACCTGAATTGTTCATTAACTCTGTGAAACTGCAAGCTGTTCATAATGCAACGCACATATTGGCTGTAACAGCTCTGGATTTATTTCAAATCACATGATCCTTATTTAACCAAACAAGTCAGAATAAGCCAACATTCAGAATCCTGCATGATTGGAAGCATGATCAAGATTCAGAACTACCTTTAGGATTCAATAAGCAGGCTTACCAGAACAGCTCATTTCTTTATTTGTTATGTTATGTTGGTAACAAGATACTTGCTTTGGATTCTTTTGTGAGGTAGAAAGTTAACAAGCAAACTCAAGACCTAGAGCAGTTAGAAATGGCCAGGTCAAAATTTCCTTTATGAAAGAGAAAGTCACTATACACCCATTAAAAAGATGACTTTGAGTGATTCCTACTCAGAAAGCCACTTTTGTAAGCCAGTATAATGTTTACCTTTAGTCCATCTCCTATAGTCAGGTTTAAGTACGGGAAAGTGATTCTGGAAAGACAAATCCTACTTTATTTGAGTGCTTCAACCTTTACTGATGGTTCTGAAATATATTGACTGCATTAAAAATCCAAACAAAACAGAAACAAACATAAGTAACTATGACTAGACATACATTGTCTGCAAAAATGTCTGTGTTTTCTATATTTTCACTTTCTTCAGAAATCATGAATTATAAGAGGAAGAGGCCAAGAAAATCCAATACCAAAACAGCATCTGAGGAAAGCCTTGAGTCACTGTGTATTTTTTTTTTTAATTTCACCCTCTGTTCATTAATTCTTTCCACTTTATAATTAAGATCAGTCCCCAGGAGAGATTTCTTCAGAGAAGGGGAAGTATTTGTCAGTGTACTGGGGTAATGAAAAGTTTTGAATATTAAGGGTTGACATGATAATATTTTAATTTGACCTAAATCACATAACAGCACAGCATAAAAAGCCCATTCCTTTCTTATATCCACCCTTTATCATAAGTGGGGGAGGAATAAAATCCAGTAGAATATTCAGAAATCTTCTCATACAGAGTAAGACTTTTTCTTAATGTGTCCCAGAACATTAATCGAAAGAATTCACAGATACGTAATTACATGAACAACTTGCTTTCCTCCCTCTCTTCCATTTCATGCATATTGAGTCTTTCAGTGCCTCAGTTATCCTGAAATCATATATCATCCCACAGTCAAATGTCTAGTGCTCTGAAACAAGAAACAAGCTAATAAGAAAGTTCAACAAACAAAACTTCCAAACACATGAAATAATTTGACAAAAGTGATAAGTAATTTTTCTTCAAGCTGAATGCAACATTCATTCTTACTATGTTCAAAATTTATGTACATAAATTAGTCTTAATAGGAACTAATTATTTTTTTTCCCAATTATTCTTTTTCATTCAGTGGAAAAAATGTAGTTGACAATAAAGGACTTTCCTCCACCTCTAGTCAATAAATCATTTGTATAAGCTGTGCATTTGGACATATTCCAAACAGTGTGTCAACAATTCATAAAAAACTTGTACCTTGGACCAGCTAACAGAAAATAAAAAAAGAAACTTTATCGAGGACTTGTTTCATGAGCAAGGCAGGACTTAGTCTTCCAACAAGTGTGAGCATCTCCTCCATAGAACTTTTTCTTCTCATTTTATCTTTGCAATCCTGTATTTAATGCAAAATATTTTAATAAAACACAGTTATTTAGTTGCTTCACCTTCATATCCTTCCTAAAGAGATGTTTTTCAAAATCATCTTTGAGAATCAGGAATTAGATTAAATATAAAAGTTTAGAGTGGATATAAAGAAGAATGGCTCCTATGACTGGAGTGTTGGAATGGAAGGTTATAGGCTTTTTAGGAAAGACAGGCCTGGTAGGCAGGGAGGGGGTGTTGCCCTTTGTGTTAGGGATAGAATGAAGACTATGGAACTCTCTCTGGGGTCAGGTGAGCACTTAACAGAGAGTTTGTGGGTCAGGGATAAAGGGAGAACAGCGATGGGAGACATTACTGTGGGGATCTGTTACAGACCACCTGATCAAGAGGACTCTGTGGATGAAGTGCTCCACAGAGAAATAGGAAAAGCCTCAAGCTCACAGGCCCGTGTGCTCATGGGGGACTTCAACCACCCAGAGATCTGTTGGAGCGGCGGTACGGCCCGGCACAAGCGATCCAGGAGGTTCCTCGAGTGTGTGGAAGACAACTTCCTGCTGCAAGTAATAGAGGAGCCAACAAGGAGAGGTGCCCTGCTTGACCTCGTGCTCACCAACAGAGAAGGGCTACTTGGAAATGTGATGCACCAGGGCAGCCTTGGATGCAGTGGTCATGAGATGGTAGAATTCAAGATCCTCAGGACGGTGAGAAGAGCGTGCAGCAAGCTCACTGCCCTGGACTTCAACAGAGCAGACTTTGGCCTCTTCAGGAACCTGCCTAGGAAGGTTCCATGGCATATAGCCCTAGAGGGCAGGGGGGCCCAAGACTACTGGATGGTATTCAAAGATCACTTCCTACAAGCTCAGGAGTGTTGCATCCCAACTAGAAGGAAGTGCAGCAGGAGGGCCAGGAGACCTTCTTGGATGGATAAGGAGCTGCTGAGGAAAATCCGAAGGAAGAAAGAGGCTTATAAAAGGTAGAAGCAAGGACAGGCGGCCTGGGATGAATCCAGGAATGTTGTCTGGGAAGCTAGAAAGGAAAGCTAAGGCCCAGTTAGAATTAAACTAGGCTAGGGATGTTAAGGATAAGAAGAAGGGATTCTACAGGTATATTGCGAATAAAAGACAGACCAGGAATAACTTAGGCCCCCTCTGGAAGCTATCGGGTGAACTGGCTACACAGGATTTGGAGAAGGCTGAGGTTCTGAATGATTTCTTTGCCTTGGTCTTCAATTGGCAAAGGCTCTGACCACACCACCCAAGTCTTGGAAGTCAGACGCAGGGACTGTGAGAATGAAGACCTTGGGCCCACTGTNATTGGCAAAGGCTCTGACCACACCACCCAAGTCTTGGAAGTCAGACGCAGGGACTGTGAGAATGAAGACCTTGGGCCCACTGTAGGAGGGGATCTGGTTTGAGACCATCTTAAGAACCTGAATATGCACAAGTCCATGGGACCGGATGAAATCCATCTGCAGGTCCTGAAGGAGCTGACGAGTGAAGTTGCTAAGCCACTGGCCATCATTATTTGAGAGATCATGGCAATCAGGTGAAGTTTCCGAAAACTGGAAAAGGGGAAATATAACCTCCATTTTCAAGAAGGGGAAAATGGATGACCCGGGGAATTACAG
>NDXB01016754.1:0-18283 GCA_002631895.1 Agapornis roseicollis
AATCCTGAACTTGACCTCGTTCTCAGGGCAGATCCACCCATATTACTACACCTCAGATAGCTGAGAGCTCACCCTCTTCTATTTACTTAGAGTCAGACTGCTCACAGTACAGCAATATTCCCGTCTGCTGGCAGTTGTGCACAGTGGCGCCGAAAGAACATTTGTCCTTTGGTTATTTCGGCCGAAGTGCACTGCCTTCGCTACCACCAGAGCGCCAGAGCTGCCAGCTCCAGCCGCCTGCAGAGGCCCGGCCCTGCTCCCATCCTGACAGTGAAGCCCGCTGCCGCTCAGCCATCACCTGCCCATTGGTACCCACCGGACCAGCTGTGAAATGGGCCCTGAAGGACACGACGGCAGCAACCCGCCACCGCCGCCCCGGCCCCGCGGACACCCGTCCTGGTTATGTAAGTGCCGGCTAGAGTCTAACGCCGACACACGGGCTCCGCATTCTCCCTCCCTCGCTCTCGATTCGCTCCCGGGGTCCGCCGCAGGACGAGCGGGCACGGACCCCACGAAGCTGCCCGATGGGCACCCCCGGCCACCCGTCCAGGTCCCCGGCAAGCAGAAACTGGGCCGGCCGCAGCGCCCAGCTGCCTCTCACCCTCCCCACCGAGCCCGGCGCTCACCTTGACGCGGATCTCGTAGGTAGTGAAGCGGCCGCGGCCCACCCCCACGGTCTGCGGGTTACCCACGTCGATCTCCAGGAAGTTGCTGGGCGGCCCGTAGGCGTCGTTCAGGTTCTGCGGCTTGCTGATGAGCCGCCGGGTGTCCGCGATAGTCTCAGCCATAGCGGAGCGGGCGCCTTCTCCCCCCGCCGAGAGGAGCGCAGCAGGACGTGAGCGACCGAGCGAGCTTGCCCCTAGCGCCCCCGCCGCCCGCCCTCTTATCGCCCCGCAGCCAGCTGACTGCCCGGCAACGCGCACCCACGCCGCCGCCGCCAGCGGATGCGTCCACCGCCCGCGCGCAAGGTGTGCTGGGAGCTGTAGTCCTTAAGGTCCGCCACGCTCGCTACACCCTGCACGGCCGCGCGCCTACCGAACTACAGATCCCGGCGTGCGCGAGAGGCGAGGTGCGACCCTTAGGGCGCTGGCTTGGCGGGCCCGACACGGGCTGTGGGGCTCGGTTTCGCTGGCGGAGGGGCGCCATGGGGGTGGTGCGGGTCGCCCTGCAGGTTTGTCCTGCCTTGGGGTCCGCAGCAAACCTCCTTCTCATCTGGGGAAGGAGCTCCTGTGGCGTCAGGGTGTATGTGAGACGGTGCGAGCTGCCCTGGGGCCGCTTGCCTGGGCCCAGCCCTCGGTGGGGGCGATGCGGAGGCCTCTGTGGGTGCGATGGGTCAGTAGCGTAGAGGGGCAGCAATGGATTCAGGGTAGCCCTTTTTCTTTCTAAACCGGGGAATGTTTTAACATGACAATAATGATACTTTACTCTCGACTGCAACTTTTCACCTGCAGCCCTTAAAAAGTGCATGGAGGAAGGACTGCTGTTCATTACAGATGGGAAGCCCCAAGTAGGTTAAGTTGGTATGTTAGAAGCTTAACCTAGGTCTTGGGGTAGGAGAGTTAGAAATGGTTTTTTATAACGGTGTTGTCAATGGACATGGACAACACCGTATCAAGATTGGGAAAAGGCAATGCTGTGCTGAAAATATGAAATGGTGAAAAGCAGGATGACAAAACTGCTAGGAAGAGCCATATATGCAAGGTGTTACACAAAAGGAATCGGCCAGGTACAAATGCAGGCTGGAGGAGATGCCTCCCAAGTGCTCTGTGTTGGAAACAAGGTCTAGGTTATTGCAAGCAAGGTGTCAATGTTGTCTGTAGTGTCTTTAAAGCTTTTTTAAATCCCTGAATTTTCACAAATTAAATGCGTGTAGTAGCAGTGTGAACAACTGGCACAGATTTTATATCCTCATAGCTTGCAAAGATCAAGAGTTCACAATTTATAAATGAAGGAAATGGAGATTGTGTTTACAGAATAATTAGGGGGGAGGAAAAATGTATGTTAGTAACATGAAGAGAGAAAGTTGAAAACAGAATGAAAGAAAGGGAGAGGGAAGCTGACAGATTATTCCCTTCCAAGACATAAGGTCTTTGATACTTCAGCACCTGGTTCAAGTAGATGGTGTGTTATGATACAGGAAATGTTGCCAAAAGAAGTGGAATGTTTACTTTCTTGATGTACCTAGGACGCCAGTGAATAGAGATGATATTAATGCACTGCTAGTATTTCTAAATGACTCTAATCATCATAGAGGTCTTCCAGATTTTTGTCTCTGTCTTTACAGTGCCCCTCCAATGGTTAAACACACATACATATTTTTTCCTCCCTTCTTACGAAGGAATTCTGGGGGCACTCCATTACTATCCAGGAAGAATGAGATAGTTAAAAATAGATATTTTATCTTTTTAAAAATGTCAGACTGCCCGCAGATCAGATCTGAGAGGCTCAGTGTTAACATGGGGCAAGTTTGGTTAGTAGTCACCTATGTTATTGAGAAGATAATCAGAAAGCAGAGGTGAATGCATACATGTAACCAGTATGATTGTAGATGGTTTGCTTGGTAACTTTTCTGTGCATTTCCTTCTCATCACTCCTTATTAGGGAACCGTCTTTACCTCCTTTCTTTCTGCTAATAGCTGCCATCTACTCTGTTATTATAAACAGAAGTTAAGCTGACAGAGTTTTATGATGTGGGAGTGAAAGGAAGCCTTACCTGAATTGTACTAGTTATTAAACTGGTCTTGCAGCAAGGCAAGAAAAAACTCATTCATTCTACTGAGATTATCCAGATGTGTGCATGTTACACAACCTTTGCTACAACCCCTGACTGTCTTAAGTATAATATATTGCCTGCCTCCCAGCCAAGCTTGGTTTCACTATCTGTTCCAAAGAAACAAAAAGTTGCCTAATACTGTACATCTGGGACATTGATGAGCCTATAATGAATCAAGAGTACAATTCGTTCTCACACTGGGTAAGCACTAAGAGTGTGGCTAAAGTTGAATGCTTTTCTCACGGTATACCATCGTAGCACCACTGTTTTGTCTGCTTTTCCTAACAGGATAACTGGTGGTGGAGAACCATATGGAGGCAAGCTACTGGGACTGAATGTTTAAGTGCCCATGTGTCACTAGTGTTGGTAAGTAAGGAGGTTACAGTAATTTGGTGAGGTCTCCCATCTCTGTGGTATTTTTTTCATTGAGGTCACATACAAATCCTCTGGTCTAGGAAACAAAGGGGAAGATGCCCAGCTTCATGATTAGTCCCCCATACATCATATAAAAGCATGTGTGCCAAACTGCCTCATGAGGAAAAGAGAAGGAATGAATGGGGTTGTGAATCTGAGACCTGTGAGCCTCCATATTTCCTTTCATCTCTCAGAAAATGCATTTGTTTATTTTGATTTGTATTTTGGATGGTTTTTGCTCCATGAGACTGGAGTTACACTGTCTCTACTTCTTTCTGCTTGCTAGAAAGGTTCTCTCAGGATGGAGGTGAATGTAAATTCAGAAAATAAAGTTTTAATTCTGTTTCTGACATGAACTTTGGGCCAGATTTCAAACCTGGAGGGAGAGAGGTCAGCTGTGTTTGCAAATCCAAAGATTAGATGCAAGAAATCAAGTGTGTAGAGTAACATCCAAGAGGAGGTACTTGTAGATTTGTTACTACGCATTATTTAATTCAACTATGACACCAAGATTTTCTGACATAACTTCAAGTGGCATTATGAATAGCGAAGTCTCATAGCTTGAACCCACAGAAGCAGGTATTAATGGATGATTAATTCTTAAGTTTGGTGTAGTAATACCTCTGAGGTAGGTTTTTCTGTTTGTTTCTTTGTTTTTAAGAGAAAAACTCACATTTATCCAGTTAGGACTCTCCAGCCTTTTGTCAAGTGTCCAGGTTAACACATTTCAGTCAACACAGGCATATTCTGTCAAAACTTGTGGGGAATGCTGATTCAGGTTAAGGCAGAACCCACAAGGCACTGAACTAATTGTGCAATGCTTTATGTGGAAAAATTACTTCCTGATTCCTGCATTAGCTGCCAGTGCTTTGAAACATGATCTTTGGGTATCTACATTGTGTATTTAGCTGCCATATAAAAGTATTAAGCTTATAAATTGTAATATTCACATTTTTATATGTATATATATGTTTATATGTTCAGATTTAACTATAATATTAAATTTCTCTCATCGCTTTTACACAATATTCTGCCTTTCATCATGGGATTATTCTCACAGAATCATGGAATCATAGAATAGTTAGGGTTTGAAAGGACTTTAAGATCATCTAGTTCCAACCCCCATGGGCAGGGACACCTCACAGTAAACTGTGCCACCCAAGTCTCTGTCCGACTTGGCCTTGAACACAACCAGGGATGGAACATTTCACAACTTCAATTCATACACAGTTCTAGATTTTTTAATGTTTAAAATATCAAAATGCCATTCACCTCCTCAGAATGTTCATTTCTATTGTGAATTCCTTGTTCTGAGAGATGCTGGGTAGTGACCATGTAGCTGGAAAACTGTATAACAAATTTCTAATACGCTGAGCTGTTTGAGGTGACTGAAGTGCAAGCTGTAAGCAGATAGTGAAAATGGCTGTTAATCTGTAAATTTGGGAACATTTACACAGCTTTATTGAGCTGAGGCTTTATAAGTAATGTAGACTATTTAATAGCATATTTGATAGTCTCAGAATAGATGTGGTTATATCAAGTTTACCCCAGAGTGTTTTGACATAATGTCAGGAAAATGGCTTTTGATGGAAACTCTGTTGATGAAAACCTCCCTCAAAATGCATTTTTGTAGAACAGGCTGAATAACCAGTTATATATAGAAAGTATGTTTATGTTTGGGAGCCAGAGATGTTTCTCATGGGGGGAATATCTTGGAGCCTTGCAGTCAGGTAAACACTGCTATCCTGTGGGAATTCAGGGTCTGGCAGACACCTGAAGACCCTCGGACACGTACATCCTGATAGGGTTTAGCACATGAGGATTTCTGAAAGGAGTGGAGTTTATACCACCAGAAACCAGAGGGGACCTCTGGAGGGGTTTTATTAAACCCCTGATTTTTATTCCTGTTAAAGATCACCTATACTTTTCCTTGCTGGCAGACTAATAATGCAGCTGGGTTGACCAAGTGTCAATTTAATTTCTACATGGTTGCAGTGTCACATTTTTGGAGGTGAGCAAAGGGACAGCTACTGGAAACAAAGTATACAAATGTGTCATAGAACAGATCTGTCTCTGTTATGGGACACTACCCATGCTAATCTGTAGAAGTATACTTGAAAGTCCTGTTTGTTTAGGTTTACACCAAAACATGGTTTTGCCAAGTGCTTACAGCCAATGGAGAATCAGTTCCTGGGGTGTGCAGTACACTAGTGTGTGATGGCATCTCAGAGTTTGCCGGTGTATCAAAGGCTCATAGCATTGCAGAGAGCTTACTCTTTTAGGTAGAAGATGTTGGAATAGACTCAGATAGGAAGTTTTTCTGTGCTGTCTTGGATAACAAGATTAAGAAAAAAACCCCTACAATTTAAATAAATCAGATGTTTTTGCCGAAGATTATGCTGTCATTTTCTCCAATTATTCTTGACATTTCACCCGTGAATGTTGTGATCTGAGTTAATAATGGAAGAAACACCAGCTCTCGTTGCCTTGCTTATTCTTTGTTCTCAAGGAGATAAGCTGTTTATAAAGATACCATATTTGTTATTTAAATCACTTTTACTGAAGTTGTTTCCTTGTTTGAGTTTCTAAAAATATTGCAACAATTGTGATTCATCTTTGAGATGTCTGTTCAATTCACTATGATTTGTACTGGAATACTGGAATTCATTCCTAAATAGGCACAGGTGTTGATAGCTGTAACATGCTAGAATGAGTCAAAACTAATAAATGCTCAATAAAGGCAGGATGAAAGAAAACACACTGAAACCAGCTCTTTCAGAATGTGATAAATTGGCACTTTAGTTCACTACTAAATTAGTTATGCACTGAAGATGTGTCTGGAGCAACTACATATTTTTAAACAGCTGAACATGTTAGAACATAACTTCAATCACTTAATATTTTCCAGATCATAAACATTATTTTTAAAATTAGCAATACTGTTCAACATATAATCAACTTTTGTTTCCAAGCTGTTCTGTAGTGCCCTGATGTAACATTTTGCTATACCATTATTAAGAAAACCCCCAAAAGGTTGATTAATAGTCTATGAAAATTACTTGCTGGCTTTCTCATGTCACACAGAAATGTAATGCTAGAACAAGACATGCGAATTCTGACATTGCAAAAGTCAGTTAAAGCATTTCCTTTGTGCTTTTACCAGGAGCAGACCTTTTATTACCTATTTCTTGCACAATGCACTCTGCAGGGAACATCTGAAGCTCCATCCTGACCTTGGGGTGCATTTCTGATGGGAATGGAGCGCTGGCCAGCAAACAGGCAGGTGTTACGGTTAGCAATTCATGAGTGCTGGTGCCTTTCCCTTGGAGCATAGGCTTTTTGCCTTGTACCTTCCTGTCAAAAGAGCTTCACAGTCACAGCAGAGATGGTGGGATAAGACAGTTGGGTATCTACCAAAGGAGGCAGGCGGCCAGCATCCTTCCTCAGGAGCTCTACTTGGGAATGTGAACTGATACTGCCAAGGACAAGGCTTACAGTGTGCTAAGCATGCACTGGCCAGCTGGGACTGAATCAGCTCCTAGAGTTTTGCATAACCTTCAGGGAATTCTGCTTTTATATTAACATGACTTGCTGTTGAGGTTTAGATACATATTTATAGGCGTAGAAGTGGTTGTACTGCTAATGTGCAGATAGGCTGTACTAACACTGGCCAGAAATATTTGTGCTTAATATTTTAACTATGTTTTTTCCCCTTAATAGTCTATGGTCTGTGCTTTTAAACATGGACAGCACAAGTTAGAAATCACTGACAAACGCTAGTTCAATTGCTGAAACTCTTTAGCGACAGCCAAACTGGCCTGAAGGCTGCCGCACCAGACACAGCCACGGCGCAGCACTGTACAAATCGGAGGGGGCAAACACGTAGTTTAGAGGTCTGAGTTCGTGGATGCGGCAGTTAGGTGCTACAAACGGCACCGATGAGGCATTTGGTGGGTCTGCCTCTGGGTGCCATTTGTGACGGGTGGCCAGAGGCCAAGCTCGGCCAGTTCCGCAGGGGCTCGCCCGCAGCCTGCGGCTCGGTTTAGGGGTCAGAGGAACGGAGGGAGAGGAGCCGAGCACCCCCACTGGCCCTGCTCGCTCAGCACCGTCCGAGGCCCGGCTCCCCACAAGCGACCGCGGCCGCTTTCCTGGCAGCGTCGGGACTCCATTTCCCAGCGGGCCCCGCGTCCCCGCCGCAAAGGCCGGGTCGGGAAGATGGCGGCGCCCATGTCGCCCTTGGTTACTGTGCGCTGTCTGCTGCGGGCTTCGGCGCGGCGCACCGGCCGCCTGCTACCGGCGCCAGCCGCCGCCCTGCGGAGAGGTCAGTACCACCGAGGTCCTTGCGTCCTTCTCTGCTCCCTTTGCTTCTTGAAGCTGGGCGAAGGGAGGGCGAGCAACAGGCTGCAGTGACGCCGCATAGGGAGCGTACCGCGGAGCGACCGCGGTAGCCGGTGCGTCCCTTCCCGCCGCGCCGCGGGTCTCCCCTCCGGCAGGGGGCTCCGGGCTGAGGGGTAGGGGACTGCCGGTGCCGTGTCGGACCGGGGCGGCCCACGCACCGGTCACTGCGCGCTGGCATGACCTGACCGTGTCCTCATGTTGCCCGCCGGGCAGGCCGGGGCCGCCTGTCCTTAGCCAGTTCCGCAGGGACCCTGTGTGCCCGGGCTGTGCGGCGGGGCTGGTGCCGGAGGAGCATGCGGGTTTAACGGTGCCGCTGACCCCCAGTAAACAGACCTGCAGCGCGCCGCCTCGTTAATGCCTTACACTGCGGGTGAACCGGGAGCCTGGCTGGCGGCGAGTGCGCCGGGGTCGGCCAGAGCTTTTACCGAGCTTCAGGGTGCTGACGGACTTTGCTCTTAAAGATCCTCCAACAACTGAGTTTTGTCCGACAGCCTTACTTTAACAGCCAGCACAATAGACAAACGTATGGGTAACTAGGTTTTGTTAACTTGTGGCTTAGGTTAGAAGCAGAGGTCTGTTTTCTTTAGTGCGAGCTATTCGTCCTCTGCCAGCCTGACAAATGTGTGAGAGTTCAGTTAACGTCAGGTGGGTGCCAGAGGTCTGAAGGTCAGTCAGCAGATCCAGGAGGATTTAAATGTAAATGTGGACATACACATGTTACATTGCAATTGTACAGTATTTATTCATCCTGAGGAGCAAAGACAAGCACTATAGATAGTACTATAGTTGTGTATGTTTTATTTGATACTGGTCTGACACTTTACATAGGTTGTTTTTTTGTAACCAATGTATTACCTTTTTAAAAAAGTTGTCAGAGCAAATCAAGTGGCTTTAGGCAGTGCTTCAGCTTCCACCTTAAAGGGAAGATCGTCCTTACATGTGTTGTTTGAGGATGTCTGCAGGGGTGGGCAGCCATCACTGAATTGGTTTCTAATCTTGGCTTTATGATCACTGGTTTACAGTCCTTCTTTTTGCTTTCTACACTTCTGTATCTCCCTAATTAAAGGACTTCGCAGGTAGTATTTGTGTAAAGTTGCAGTTTCACTTACAGACTTTTCTTCTACTTTCATTTGTACATCAGATTCTTGAGGTGTGCATTGAAATAGTACAAGTAATCTTACTTCAGAGTAATGTCTAGTGTTTGTGAAAAGCTTTCAAGGCAGAATTCTGTCAGCTAAGTGGTAATAAACGAGATTCAATTCCTGTATGTTGCATTAACATTGGCCTAGCAGAAGCTGTTCCAGCATCTTGAATGTGTCTGTCAGCAACGGTGGTAGTTGCGTGACTTAGGGTTGTTAACTTTAGTGCAGTTGTAGCCTCCGTGAGTTTGGTTTAGATGCAGTTCTCTTACAACTATTAATGGGAAATACTTTTTAATCTTTAAGAGAAACAGTAATTAACCATTACAGCAGAGTGTCCCAGGAAATAGCTAATTCTCCATCTCTTACGTCTTCAGAATATGTTTCCTTCAAAATATGCTGTAATCTATCACAATTTTTGAGTGTGGTTCAGGGGTAATTGGATAAACTCAGCTTTCCTCATATTTAGAAAGGTCAGTGTTGTCCTCGAGCCTTAATCTCCATGAATGAAAACTATTTCTGATCATTCCTATGAGGGAGTGGTTTGAAGCATACATACAGCACAATGATATATTTTTTTCCCTATCAGTCCCTTAAAGTGCTTGTTTCAACTTTGTTTCCTGAATTAATAAGAACACATTTTCATGTGTACTGTGTGTGAGTGACCCTCTAGTGAGGCGAATATTGTAACCTGAAGAATGGCTCTCCTTTTACAATAAAAGGAGTTCAGTTCCGTTTGTTTGATCTTTGCTTCTTTAACTGGATATTATCTGTCTGTCATGGTTTTTCTTTTTCACCCCATTAAAGGTCTACAGTTCTAATCGCGTTTAAAAGATGTTTAGTTTGAGGGCAGTAAGAGATCCTACAGGATAAATTTGAATTCATCTGTGGAAGTGCAACTTTGTCTCTCCCAGAAGTGAATAGTTCTCTTAAATTTACATGGAATCTTTTTGTGTTTCCTGAAAACTCACACATTAATGAATACAAAGGTATTGGTTGCTGCAGTCATAGAAAGATAGCAAGGATGAAATACATGTCGGGGAAGCCCAGTTTCTTTTCCTAGGCCCTGAAGTAAAGGGACACAAGGACTTGCTAGGATTTTTGTCGTGGGGATTATCTTCTGACAGATTTTGGATATTGCAGTTCAAAACCTTATAGAAATCCAACTATGAGATTCAAAATAAGGGTTACCACAGTGAGTGCTGTTTATCTTGGTTACTGTTCTGTGCTCTCAACCTCCTGGCTGTTGTCAAGATCAGTTTTTGATATGCCACAACCTAGCTTCCATTTCAGAGTATCTTCTTACATAAGTAACTCTAGTGCCTGCCTCAGCTGTGACTATTGCTTCCATAAGTGGTGTCATTGAAACTCACATGCCTTTTTCCTATGTCATATCAGACATCAGTTCTAAGTGGCAGTAGGAAAACCAGACAACATACTGATTAGTTTTTCAATTTACTGCTCTTTTCTCGAGCAGAAAGTCTCTGGAGTTAAGAACACTTTTAATGTTTTTATGTAGGTACTTATCTTTGCAGTGGTAAACTAATGCCAGTTTAGTGAAGGTCACTGAAGTTCCCTGTTGTAAAGGAGATTTTTATAATTTAGATTGGAATTTTCATTAGGTTTTTACCTAATTACATTTTTCATTAGGTTTTACATTAAGATTTTTTTTTATTTTTTTTCCTTTGGTGAGTTTTTCCCCTTGTATTTCTCTAAAGGAGGACTTTTTTGTGTGTATCACAGTGGGTCTTCGTGGCAGCTTTGTCTTTGACCCTTGCATAGGTAAGCAGAAAAGGAAATACAAGCAGCTGATTTTATTATTAGAAATAAAGTGAGATTACACTGAAAAATACAAGTTTTAGGAACAGGAATTTAAGAAAAAGTTACAACCTGGTGGCAGCCTTTAGAGAAGCAGGGGGTGTCAGGCTAAATGTGGTAGCATCTAGCACTGTCCTGCACCATGAAGATGGGAAAGATAGATTATGGATAAATGCATGTCTGTAGTTTTACACTGTTTTGTAAGACTAGGGGGACAATGAATTCACACTGTGCTCTTCCATCATCATATCTAGAGCACTACATAGAGACAGAAGATGCTTTTGGCTATGTGTAACACTTCAAAGATTTCAGAAGGTAGCTAATAAAAATCAAGCAACAGTTTAAGTAACGAAACATCGAGTTACAGATCAGATAATGAAACAGGAAGATATAAATGAAAACCCGTCTTTTGCAATATGGAAGTTTTGTACCTGCTCAAAGGTAATTTCATTTTGAGTTTACTTTCCTACTTTATCTATGAGAATGCTGTGTGACCCAATGACAAAAGTATTACTGCAATTAATTTGTTTTTCTTCTACCCCCTAAGCATGTTACCTGACCAGAGAGGAAAGCTTGATCTTGCTTTGTTCCATAGGAGCTGCATTTTGTTATCTTGTTATTTTGTTAAGCACTTTATATAAAAAAAAAGAAAGGAAGAAAGTGCTTGTACTTGTTCTGGTATTTTTGAATGTTTAGAAGTTGTATGGACCGACCCACGAACTTCTGGATTTGCCTTTCTCTCCTTGATAAAGACAAAGACTGCTTCCTTTTCCTAGTGTTCTGGAACCTCACCTGTCCTCAGTGAGGCCTCTGAGAAAGCTGTTAGAGGCCGTTGTGTTGCTTAGGAGACTTGCCTAAAGCATTTAGAGATGAATATCCTTAGATCTCACAATGTTCAAAGTATCTAACTATATAGCCTATGATACATGTTTTTCCTACTTAAATCTATTGCTTTTGTCATTGCTACAAATTGTGTTACAGTTGTTGACTGTGGAAGCAAGGAAGGCATTAAGCAGCTTTTCACAGTGTATTCCATTGTTTCTAATTTTACTGATGTAGCAAGTCTTCTTTGTAATCCTGTATATTGTTTCCTTTTATTTCATTTTATGTCCAGCAATTCTGGGGTGCTTTTTGTTTGGTTTTTTTTTGTGTTGGTGTGTGTGTTTGTTTGGTTTTCTTTTTGTTTTTTCTTTTTCAATCAGAATTCCTCCTTGGATAGAAATTATCTTCTAGGCAGAAAATAATGCCAGCAGAGCAGGCTGTAGAATTGCAGGGCTTCACAGCTATTGCCTTGCTTAGTGTGCTCTTCGACTCTTTCATTTCAGCTTTCTTACAGAATTCCTGTTTGCTCTCTTGTTTGCTGGCTTTTAAATACTTTTTATGTAGTTTAGGCCACCTCTGTTTAACAGATTAATCTGCTCAGAGAAATGTAATCTGAAATTTTTTAATGGTTTTGTCCCAATTTGAAAAAAAAAAAAACCAAAACAAAACAGCAAAATAAAAAGAAAAAAATATCAAAACTTCTCTTGCAACTTCTCATCCAAATCTTACCAACACTCCAGCTGGACATTTTAGTGTATGTGCTTGTTAATAGTAAACATAAATGTTAAAACATGCTATTAGTGGTGTTTACTGCTGAAGTTAGAAGTTGATTTAGTGAAAAACAAAGGGCAATGTGCTTTAGTGGTTGTATAGGTAAGTAACGTATATACATCTTTAACTGGTAATGTATGTTATTTATGAATATAAAGGGGTGCTTTTCAAAACATTTCTATTAATTGCCTTCTTTTCATTTTAAAGCATACACAGCTCAGGCAGATGAGAAGACAGTCCCTGGTACTCCTGCAGATGCTAATGCCAGAGCATTATTGGTTTGCAGTGGACCTTTAGAACATTATGACTTTCTGATTAAGCAAAAAGAGCTGAAGAATGATGAGCATCAAAGAAGAGTTATGCAGCACCTGCAGAAGTTGCACGAGAGCCTTAAAGGCTACAGCATCAGTTCAAAAAATCTTCTCTCAAAGGTGAGGTTTATAATGATAATATATATTTTTTTGTTATATTTTCTCATAAGAATATGATTGAAATAAAGAAATTTCTGTAATTAACATGGATCTTACTTTTGCAGATGAGTCTTTACAGGTAGCTCATTCCTCGTGTTTGAATCTCTGTTCTTTCCTTCTTTGGTTTGTAAAATTCCAGTGGCACTCTAGAAGTAACCCCGTTAAATATTATTGAAATAATTGTATAAGAAAATCTGATACGGTTTAGATTATGTCCACTGCCTGCCTCTCCAAAAATGTCATTTGGCTGCAGGAGAGAGGGGGTTAGACTGTGTATAACACATGTATTTTGGTTACATATACTGAATGCTGATGTTTTGTGTTCTAACAGATCTTCCACAAATGAAATTAGCCAGCAGCGTCTAAATAATTTAGCTTTGCAAAACATAATAATATCAATCAGACATGACTTTTTTTTAAAAAGTCTGTATTTTCCAGTGTTGTTAGTCTCCAGGTGAGGTAAGGAAAGAAGGCAGAGGTGTAATCCGCAACCCAGTTGTGTTTTTGGGAACATCACAGCTCCTTTTCAATGGATTTTGCTCAGTGCCTTAGCAACTGTAGTGCCTTAACATTAGTCATGGAGATAGCCTGCTGTTGCACCTCTGTAACTTTCCCCTGAAGCTGCTGAGGAAATGTTTTCCACAGCCTCTGTAGCAGTATTTTTCATATCTTGTTCTCATGCCTTTATTCTGAGATTGTTACTGTTGTGGCCTTGCAGCTGCAAATATTGATAGCATTGTTATGACAGGTTCTCATGGGAACCACCTAGAACTGATGTGAGAATCAGCTCTCAGCTTTCCTTGCCTCTTGTTTTGTAGATTTGAGTTTATATCCCAGAAAACCAAACACAGTGCCCAGCAAAGCAGATAAGACATTTAAGTACTGGGTAAATTTTATTCAATTATAGATGTGCACAGAAGCCGAATAACCTGTGAATATGCTTCATTTGCACCTTAATAACACTCCAGTCAGCATAAATATTTTATGACTAACATGGTGAGGGGAAACAACAAGAGCAGGGTGTTTGACTAAGTCTAATAAAAGTATAGTGCTGGGAAAAGAGCATGGCAAAATACTCATTGCCATCGTCATCTTTACTTTCCCTGTCTGCAGTGGAGAGACACCTACCTGTCCCTAAGAGAAGGATGTACAGAAGCTGTCATTGCTCTTCCCAGTCCACCACTGGGTGTTTTCCTTTTTCTTTCTGTTTCTCTTGCCCCACTTTTGTTTTTATTTTTCATCAGAAGTAACTTTCACATTTACAGTCAACGTATGCTGTCAGCTGCAGGCCTTGCTTATAAATCTCTATGTCAGCCTTTCTCAGCATCCATTATGCAACACACCTCATCTCATGGGCATAAATCTAAATAACTCCGCTGAACTTGTTACCTACCCATACATTTCCTATTACAACCCAAAATTGTCCTATACCTAGCACATATACTGTATTTTGTTTGCATGACAAGCCTAAATGATGAAGCATGAGATCAGGCAAGCCAGAGCTACAGGGCTGAAGTGCCTCTAAATGGAGGCACTCTGTCCATTTACATAAATGCTGTCCTCTGCCCTTTATGCTATATTATAATATATAATCTTGGCTTCAAGGCGTGAAAAAAAGAAGTGGAGAAAAGAACATTGGTATGAGACAAAGCATACTGTCAATCTTTCACTCATTTTCATTCTTTAGAAAAAAAAAGTTATGATGAAGGTGCTGGTGTTACTATCAAAGGCTAGACCATTTTGATCTTTTTTGGTAAATTGTTTTGGATATATAGATATTCTGTTCTAAGATTGCTGTCTTTGAGAACAGTTTTGAGAGTGACTTGTGTTAACTGGAGTGCGCTGAATCATTATAGTTAGAGCAGTTGTCTAGTAATAGCTTTGTAGATAAAGCATTATGTAGGTTTTTTATTTACTGTTTCTTTGATTGCAAAGCGTGAATAGGGAGGAAAGTCTCTATTGCAGAGAACAAATACTAATCGTATTCTATTTAGGAAATTGTGATGCTACTTTGTCCCTGTATAGCAGAGCTAATCGCAGTAAGGCTGGACTGACCCTTTGTTAAAGGGAGAAGTCAAATGTCATTTTTTAGGTTCCAAATATGTTTTTCCCTAGTTTCTTTAAAGTGCTCCTCTCTTTCCTGAGAGTGGTGCTCTTATTTAACATTGCTTCAATTCCATGCTTTATGTGCTCTTATTTAACATTGCTTCAATTCCATGCTTTATTTTTAAACCAGCTTTTAAAAATTGCTGCATGGCTCACCAATACTTGGGAACTAATACCACACTTAGTGAGAAGCAGCTGTAGAACTACTTGCTATTGAGATAGATGTTACTGCATTTTGAGGTTTTTCTGTTACAGATTGATATCTCTGTATAAACCGTAAGAAGACTGATAACCAGGTTGAGCACTATAGTGCTGTGCCATGTATCAAAACCACAGAAAACCCTGCTAGCTTGTATAATTAAATCAAATTGTGATTAATGATGGAGAAGTTGCAACAACTTTTCTCTTCTGCTGTCTTTGAGGAACAGAGTCCCTCTTGATGTGAAATGAAGCCAAGTAAATATCATTTAAATTCTAGTGCAGGCCAAGTTTTGCTTCAGCAAAGTTGTAGTCAACATCTTTAATGACAGTTTTCCCCAGAATCAGTCACAGCTGTGACAAGGCACTTGGTAAAATCATAGGCATCTAGTACTGTACCAGCTGTAGACAGTGGCATCATGTTTATCATATATCTGTATCTATCAGGTTTTCTAAGTAAGCAAAATATATGTTTTGCTGTGGTAGACTTTCAGGGTAGGGATGCTGCTGCAGGCTTGGTTCAGTTTTGAAGATTAGAACTCAAGGCTTTTTGTGCCAAGAAGAGGTGGTGGAACTGGCCTATGTTGAACAGGATTTGTGTAGGCTTTTGAGTGGAAGGAGTTCCTGTAATTGGCAAAGCATCTCCAGGAAGTACTAATGGTAACAGGGTGCAGGTAAATCCTGTATTAGTGAATAGTGTTGTTACTCTCCTCCCACGAAGGTGTGCTACTTTGAAACTTTGAATATGCTGGGAAGTAAAAGATAAACCTTATGCTGTAGATGTTCCATTGTTTTTACGAGAAAGTGATTGACATTGGTTTTGCTTAATGTTTTGTACTTAATGAGTTTTAATAGCTGTAAATTAAACTGCTGTAAATTACTTAAGGACTTTTTGGAAATAAGTCAAACACTTTAATCAGTTACACATAGTAATTTGTAGATTGACTTTTTGCTTTTTCAGGTTTCCAGCAGCCTGGTTAACCTAATTTAAATATGAAATCTCCTGCATTGAAAAGAATCTACTGACAGCTTTTTAGAAATAAAAGAAATAGTGGTGCTTGGCATTTCAGGCATGCTTATTTTTCCTGGTTCTGCCACTGAAAAAAATGTGGTTGAGAAGTTGCAGTAAAGAAAAGGGGAAAGGAAGAGGGAGAAAAGCCTTTTCTGTAGTCTGATATTCCTTATTTTATTGCCTGATTTATGATACATTTGCAGAAGCCTCTTCCTAAGTAATATCTATTCCAGAAATAGAAACTTCTTGTACTTCTGAACCATTACAAGAATTGTTTGCTTTGGTTTTTAGTTCTTAATTTGTAACTTTTTCTCTAAATAATTTTATTCATGGAAAATATGGTAGAAGTAGGATTAGGGAACAAATACTTTTATCAGGTAAAATGGAAACACTTCAGTGTTTGTGTAAGAAACTTGCATTACCTCACAGGGCAAAGCTTTCTGTAATTAGTAGTCTGGGGTGGGATGGGACAGGATATGACAGGGATGACACCATATAATAAAACTCTCTGTTTCTTTACGATGTAGGTTTTCTGGGGCATCAGCATAGGATGAATTTGAGTAGAAAAAACAGTCTTGCTGCAAACCAAGTAGGCTTTTGTTTTCCAGAATTACTCAAATTTGAACAATGACTTTGATCTTGAGCTTGGTGAAAGCATGGCCTTTTATACTGAGATATTTTGAGATCCTCTGAATTGAAGTTCAAGGCTCAAAGAGTTTGCGTAGTCATTTCAGATCTCTAGCTTTTCAAAATAATACCAATTGGGACATCTTAAGAGTTGTTGAGTTGCTGTACTAATGACTTGAAATAAGCTCAATTATAAGTGAGGTAATGTTTACAAAAGAGGTATGAACAATAGTAAACACCATTCAAGACCTTGAAATTGTCTTCAGCTACAACAGCAACCAAAAACGAGGCCTGAAAAGTGGGGAAAAGGAGGCAGTTTTCTTAGTGTTAAAAAAAATCTGCTGTTTGGAGGTTTGTCTCTTGAATTTTGCATATTTTAATTAACCATCTTAGTATGAATGTATGTTTTTAATTTTCAAATCAAAGTGTAAATGTTCCCAGAAATGAGTTGCTTGCTTCTGGTGTCAGAGGTAATGGGCATGGGAGAAGGTGGGAAAACATTGCACATTGTTGAACATATTTAGTAAAGAATAGGAAGTTGTCAGAATGAAGGAGATGTTTTGACCAATATGATTCATTAGATGAGGTAGGATATTGATTGATTAAAGTGCAATTTAAACAGAAAAAGACAAATCTGATGCAGTAGAATCAAAGTACAACGTGCAGTTTTGAAGCAGAAGCGTGCAAAACCATTTTGATAGTAGAAGAGAGAATTCTGTAAATCTAGGGGCACTCGTGCGTGTATCAAGTTGTGGAATTGTAAATGTTTTAGCACATGAATGATTTCCAAAGCCAAGTGTGCAAGTCAACTGATCTGTAAAAGGAAAAAGAGCTCCTGCTGTATGTAGCATGTCCTGATGATAATGAAACTTGGCAAAGCACTTAAGTTACGCTGTCTTAAATTATTGTGGGATAGAAAATGTTACAGGAATTAAGAAATTTGGAAGGCTCAAGGGATTTTACACTTATGGTGGTGCTCTCATTTGAAAGGATGTGGTGACCATTCAAGATACATATGTAAGGACTGAAAAATTTTCCCCTTCAAACAGAATTTTTGTGCATCCTTTAATATCTTTTGTACATTTCAAGTATTAGCTTTAGCATCTTAAAATTTTACCATTGTTGCAAAAGCAAATCATTGTCAACCAGTGGAACATTGTTATACTGAGGCTCCAAATACACCTCAGGATAACATGGAAGTAAGGAGCAAGGAGGAAATCATTTATTTAGTTTGTCTTTCTACCTCTCCCATGTTCCTCCCTTCCCTCCCTGAAATGAGGAAGTTGGGCCTTATTGTAGGGTAACTGGAGGATCTTCTGTGTTAGATCTCCCCCCTGTTTATTCTTTTGAAGTATATGTTTCAATGAAACCAGTATCAGTCATCTGCTTTCTTCACCCCCATGTACCATTGACTTTCTTGACTGCTTGCTGTGCTTTAACTTGAACCAAGAGCATTGTCTGGATTTTATCAGAAATCCTAGTGAAAGTTGCTCTTTTTCTTATGCAACTTTCAGGCTTCAGAAGATGCATGGGAATAATTAAAAAATAAATAATAAGAAATAATCTGTTTTATGATCATGCAGAATAGCTTGAAACTGGTAGGATGTCTGAGTTTCGGTATTAAAAATCTACTGATGGAGCTTACTTTTTAAAATGAAATACTTGGTAAAAACAAAACCAAACCCAACCAACTAACCAAAAAAAAAAAAAAAAACACCCAAAAACCACTAACAAA